>OZ038508.1:82680450-82714380 GCA_964036315.1 Acanthosepion esculentum | reverse complement strand
TTCTCAGTACATCAAGTCACTAAATGACATTTCATGCATTATTATCACCTCATCTGGGTCATTGCCCTGTTACAATATCTCATCTTGTTCTTTTTTTATTCCTGCACATAGAATTCTAGGCTTTCTCAGTACATCCAGTCACTAAATGACATTTCATGCATTATTATCACCTCATCTGGGTCATTGCCCTGTTACAATATCTCATCTTGTTCTTTTTTTATTCCTGCACATAGAATTCTAGGCTTTCTCAGTACATCCAGTCACTAAATGACATTTCATGCATTATTATCACCTCATCTGGGTCATTGCCCTGTTACAATATCTCATCTTGTTCTTTTTTTATTCCTGCACATAGAATTCTAGGCTTTCTCAGTACATCAAGTCACTAAATGACATTTCATGCATTATTATCACCTCATCTGGGTCATTGCCCTGTTACAATATCTCATCTTGTTCTTTTTTTATTCCTGCACATAGAATTCTAGGCTTTCTCAGTACATCCAGTCACTAAATGACATTTCATGCATTATTATCACCTCATCTGGGTCATTGCCCTGTTACAATATCTCATCTTGTTCTTTTTTTATTCCTGCACATAGAATTCTAGGCTTTCTCAGTACATCCAGTCACTAAATGACATTTCATGCATTATTATCACCTCATCTGGGTCATTGCCCTGTTACAATATCTCATCTTGTTCTTTTTTTATTCCTGCACATAGAATTCTAGGCTTTCTCAGTACATCCAGTCACTAAATGACATTTCATGCATTATTATCACCTCATCTGGGTCATTGCCCTGTTACAATATCTCATCTTGTTCTTTTTTTATTCCTGCACATAGAATTCTAGGCTTTCTCAGTACATCCAGTCACTAAATGACATTTCATGCATTATTATCACCTCATCTGGGTCATTGCCCTGTTACAATATCTCATCTTGTTCTTTTTTTATTCCTGCACATAGAATTCTAGGCTTTCTCAGTACATCCAGTCACTAAATGACATTTCATGCATTATTATCACCTCATCTGGGTCATTGCCCTGTTACAATATCTCATCTTGTTCTTTTTTTATTCCTGCACATAGAATTCTAGGCTTTCTCAGTACATCCAGTCACTAAATGACATTTCATGCATTATTATCACCTCATCTGGGTCATTGCCCTGTTACAATATCTCATCTTGTTCTTTTTTTATTCCTGCACATAGAATTCTAGGCTTTCTCAGTACATCCAGTCACTAAATGACATTTCATGCATTATTATCACCTCATCTGGGTCATTGCCCTGTTACAATATCTCATCTTGTTCTTTTTTTATTCCTGCACATAGAATTCTAGGCTTTCTCAGTACATCCAGTCACTAAATGACATTTCATGCATTATTATCACCTCATCTGGGTCATTGCCCTGTTACAATATCTCATCTTGTTCTTTTTTTATTCCTGCACATAGAATTCTAGGCTTTTCTCAGTACATCCAGTCACTAAATGACATTTCATGCATTATTATCACCTCATCTGGGTCATTGCCCTGTTACAATATCTCATCTTGTTCTTTTTTTATTCCTGCACATAGAATTCTAGGCTTTCTCAGTACATCCAGTCACTAAATGACATTTCATGCATTATTATCACCTCATCTGGGTCATTGCCCTGTTACAATATCTCATCTTGTTCTTTTTTTATTCCTGCACATAGAATTCTAGGCTTTCTCAGTACATCCAGTCACTAAATGACATTTCATGCATTATTATCACCTCATCTGGGTCATTGCCCTGTTACAATATCTCATCTTGTTCTTTTTTTATTCCTGCACATAGAATTCTAGGCTTTCTCAGTACATCCAGTCACTAAATGACATTTCATGCATTATTATCACCTCATCTGGGTCATTGCCCTGTTACAATATCTCATCTTGTTCTTTTTTTATTCCTGCACATAGAATTCTAGGCTTTCTCAGTACATCCAGTCACTAAATGACATTTCATGCATTATTATCACCTCATCTGGGTCATTGCCCTGTTACAATATCTCATCTTGTTCTTTTTTTATTCCTGCACATAGAATTCTAGGCTTTCTCAGTACATCCAGTCACTAAATGACATTTCATGCATTATTATCACCTCATCTGGGTCATTGCCCTGTTACAATATCTCATCTTGTTCTTTTTTTATTCCTGCACATAGAATTCTAGGCTTTCTCAGTACATCCAGTCACTAAATGACATTTCATGCATTATTATCACCTCATCTGGGTCATTGCCCTGTTACAATATCTCATCTTGTTCTTTTTTTATTCCTGCACATAGAATTCTAGGCTTTCTCAGTACATCCAGTCACTAAATGACATTTCATGCATTATTATCACCTCATCTGGGTCATTGCCCTGTTACAATATCTCATCTTGTTCTTTTTTTATTCCTGCACATAGAATTCTAGGCTTTCTCAGTACATCCAGTCACTAAATGACATTTCATGCATTATTATCACCTCATCTGGGTCATTGCCCTGTTACAATATCTCATCTTGTTCTTTTTTTATTCCTGCACATAGAATTCTAGGCTTTCTCAGTACATCCAGTCACTAAATGACATTTCATGCATTATTATCACCTCATCTGGGTCATTGCCCTGTTACAATATCTCATCTTGTTCTTTTTTTATTCCTGCACATAGAATTCTAGGCTTTCTCAGTACATCCAGTCACTAAATGACATTTCATGCATTATTATCACCTCATCTGGGTCATTGCCCTGTTACAATATCTCATCTTGTTCTTTTTTTATTCCTGCACATAGAATTCTAGGCTTTCTCAGTACATCCAGTCACTAAATGACATTTCATGCATTATTATCACCTCATCTGGGTCATTGCCCTGTTACAATATCTCATCTTGTTCTTTTTTTATTCCTGCACATAGAATTCTAGGCTTTCTCAGTACATCCAGTCACTAAATGACATTTCATGCATTATTATCACCTCATCTGGGTCATTGCCCTGTTACAATATCTCATCTTGTTCTTTTTTTATTCCTGCACATAGAATTCTAGGCTTTCTCAGTACATCCAGTCACTAAATGACATTTCATGCATTATTATCACCTCATCTGGGTCATTGCCCTGTTACAATATCTCATCTTGTTCTTTTTTTATTCCTGCACATAGAATTCTAGGCTTTCTCAGTACATCCAGTCACTAAATGACATTTCATGCATTATTATCACCTCATCTGGGTCATTGCCCTGTTACAATATCTCATCTTGTTCTTTTTTTATTCCTGCACATAGAATTCTAGGCTTTCTCAGTACATCCAGTCACTAAATGACATTTCATGCATTATTATCACCTCATCTGGGTCATTGCCCTGTTACAATATCTCATCTTGTTCTTTTTTTATTCCTGCACATAGAATTCTAGGCTTTCTCAGTACATCCAGTCACTAAATGACATTTCATGCATTATTATCACCTCATCTGGGTCATTGCCCTGTTACAATATCTCATCTTGTTCTTTTTTTATTCCTGCACATAGAATTCTAGGCTTTCTCAGTACATCCAGTCACTAAATGACATTTCATGCATTATTATCACCTCATCTGGGTCATTGCCCTGTTACAATATCTCATCTTGTTCTTTTTTTATTCCTGCACATAGAATTCTAGGCTTTCTCAGTACATCCAGTCACTAAATGACATTTCATGCATTATTATCACCTCATCTGGGTCATTGCCCTGTTACAATATCTCATCTTGTTCTTTTTTTATTCCTGCACATAGAATTCTAGGCTTTCTCAGTACATCCAGTCACTAAATGACATTTCATGCATTATTATCACCTCATCTGGGTCATTGCCCTGTTACAATATCTCATCTTGTTCTTTTTTTATTCCTGCACATAGAATTCTAGGCTTTCTCAGTACATCAAGTCACTAAATGACATTTCATGCATTATTATCACCTCATCTGGGTCATTGCCCTGTTACAATATCTCATCTTGTTCTTTTTTTATTCCTGCACATAGAATTCTAGGCTTTCTCAGTACATCAAGTCACTAAATGACATTTCATGCATTATTATCACCTCATCTGGGTCATTGCCCTGTTACAATATCTCATCTTGTTCTTTTTTTATTCCTGCACATAGAATTCTAGGCTTTCTCAGTACATCAAGTCACTAAATGACATTTCATGCATTATTATCACCTCATCTGGGTCATTGCCCTGTTACAATATCTCATCTTGTTCTTTTTTTATTCCTGCACATAGAATTCTAGGCTTTCTCAGTACATCAAGTCACTAAATGACATTTCATGCATTATTATCACCTCATCTGGGTCATTGCCCTGTTACAATATCTCATCTTGTTCTTTTTTTATTCCTGCACATAGAATTCTAGGCTTTCTCAGTACATCAAGTCACTAAATGACATTTCATGCATTATTATCACCTCATCTGGGTCATTGCCCTGTTACAATATCTCATCTTGTTCTTTTTTTATTCCTGCACATAGAATTCTAGGCTTTCTCAGTACATCAAGTCACTAAATGACATTTCATGCATTATTATCACCTCATCTGGGTCATTGCCCTGTTACAATATCTCATCTTGTTCTTTTTTTATTCCTGCACATAGAATTCTAGGCTTTCTCAGTACATCAAGTCACTAAATGACATTTCATGCATTATTATCACCTCATCTGGGTCATTGCCCTGTTACAATATCTCATCTTGTTCTTTTTTTATTCCTGCACATAGAATTCTAGGCTTTCTCAGTACATCAAGTCACTAAATGACATTTCATGCATTATTATCACCTCATCTGGGTCATTGCCCTGTTACAATATCTCATCTTGTTCTTTTTTTATTCCTGCACATAGAATTCTAGGCTTTCTCAGTACATCAAGTCACTAAATGACATTTCATGCATTATTATCACCTCATCTGGGTCATTGCCCTGTTACAATATCTCATCTTGTTCTTTTTTTATTCCTGCACATAGAATTCTAGGCTTTCTCAGTACATCAAGTCACTAAATGACATTTCATGCATTATTATCACCTCATCTGGGTCATTGCCCTGTTACAATATCTCATCTTGTTCTTTTTTTATTCCTGCACATAGAATTCTAGGCTTTCTCAGTACATCAAGTCACTAAATGACATTTCATGCATTATTATCACCTCATCTGGGTCATTGCCCTGTTACAATATCTCATCTTGTTCTTTTTTTATTCCTGCACATAGAATTCTAGGCTTTCTCAGTACATCAAGTCACTAAATGACATTTCATGCATTATTATCACCTCATCTGGGTCATTGCCCTGTTACAATATCTCATCTTGTTCTTTTTTTATTCCTGCACATAGAATTCTAGGCTTTCTCAGTACATCAAGTCACTAAATGACATTTCATGCATTATTATCACCTCATCTGGGTCATTGCCCTGTTACAATATCTCATCTTGTTCTTTTTTTATTCCTGCACATAGAATTCTAGGCTTTCTCAGTACATCAAGTCACTAAATGACATTTCATGCATTATTATCACCTCATCTGGGTCATTGCCCTGTTACAATATCTCATCTTGTTCTTTTTTTATTCCTGCACATAGAATTCTAGGCTTTCTCAGTACATCAAGTCACTAAATGACATTTCATGCATTATTATCACCTCATCTGGGTCATTGCCCTGTTACAATATCTCATCTTGTTCTTTTTTTATTCCTGCACATAGAATTCTAGGCTTTCTCAGTACATCAAGTCACTAAATGACATTTCATGCATTATTATCACCTCATCTGGGTCATTGCCCTGTTACAATATCTCATCTTGTTCTTTTTTTATTCCTGCACATAGAATTCTAGGCTTTCTCAGTACATCAAGTCACTAAATGACATTTCATGCATTATTATCACCTCATCTGGGTCATTGCCCTGTTACAATATCTCATCTTGTTCTTTTTTTATTCCTGCACATAGAATTCTAGGCTTTCTCAGTACATCAAGTCACTAAATGACATTTCATGCATTATTATCACCTCATCTGGGTCATTGCCCTGTTACAATATCTCATCTTGTTCTTTTTTTATTCCTGCACATAGAATTCTAGGCTTTCTCAGTACATCAAGTCACTAAATGACATTTCATGCATTATTATCACCTCATCTGGGTCATTGCCCTGTTACAATATCTCATCTTGTTCTTTTTTTATTCCTGCACATAGAATTCTAGGCTTTCTCAGTACATCAAGTCACTAAATGACATTTCATGCATTATTATCACCTCATCTGGGTCATTGCCCTGTTACAATATCTCATCTTGTTCTTTTTTTATTCCTGCACATAGAATTCTAGGCTTTCTCAGTACATCAAGTCACTAAATGACATTTCATGCATTATTATCACCTCATCTGGGTCATTGCCCTGTTACAATATCTCATCTTGTTCTTTTTTTATTCCTGCACATAGAATTCTGGGCTTTCTCAGTACATCAAGTCACTAAATGACATTTCATGCATTATTGTCACCTCATCTGGGTCATTGCCCTGTTACAATATCTCATCTTGTTCTTTTTTTTCCTATATAGTACAATTCTGGGCTTTCTCAGTACATCAAGTCACTAAATGACATTTCATGCATTATTGTCACCTCATCTGGGTCATTGCCCTGTTACAATATCTCATCTTGTTCTTTTTTTTCCTATATAGTACAATTCTGGGCTTTCTCAGTACATCAAGTCACTAAATGACATTTCATGCATTATTGTCACCTCATCTGGGTCATTGCCCTGTTACAATATCTCATCTTGTTCTTTTTTTTCCTATATAGTACAATTCTGGGCTTTCTCAGTACATCAAGTCACTAAATGACATTTCATGCATTATTGTCACCTCATCTGGGTCATTGCCCTGTTACAATATCTCATCTTGTTCTTTTTTTTCCTATATAGTACAATTCTGGGCTTTCTCAGTACATCAAGTCACTAAATGACATTTCATGCATTATTGTCACCTCATCTGGGTCATTGCCCTGTTACAATATCTCATCTTGTTCTTTTTTTTCCTATATAGTACAATTCTGGGCTTTCTCAGTACATCAAGTCACTAAATGACATTTCATGCATTATTGTCACCTCATCTGGGTCATTGCCCTGTTACAATATCTCATCTTGTTCTTTTTTTTCCTATATAGTACAATTCTGGGCTTTCTCAGTACATCAAGTCACTAAATGACATTTCATGCATTATTGTCACCTCATCTGGGTCATTGCCCTGTTACAATATCTCATCTTGTTCTTTTTTTTCCTATATAGTACAATTCTGGGCTTTCTCAGTACATCAAGTCACTAAATGACATTTCATGCATTATTGTCACCTCATCTGGGTCATTGCCCTGTTACAATATCTCATCTTGTTCTTTTTTTTCCTATATAGTACAATTCTGGGCTTTCTCAGTACATCAAGTCACTAAATGACATTTCATGCATTATTGTCACCTCATCTGGGTCATTGCCCTGTTACAATATCTCATCTTGTTCTTTTTTTTCCTATATAGTACAATTCTGGGCTTTCTCAGTACATCAAGTCACTAAATGACATTTCATGCATTATTGTCACCTCATCTGGGTCATTGCCCTGTTACAATATCTCATCTTGTTCTTTTTTTTCCTATATAGTACAATTCTGGGCTTTCTCAGTACATCAAGTCACTAAATGACATTTCATGCATTATTGTCACCTCATCTGGGTCATTGCCCTGTTACAATATCTCATCTTGTTCTTTTTTTTCCTATATAGTACAATTCTGGGCTTTCTCAGTACATCAAGTCACTAAATGACATTTCATGCATTATTATCACCTCATCTGGGTCATTGCCCTGTTACAATATCTCATCTTGTTCTTTTTTTTCCTATATAGTACAATTCTGGGCTTTCTCAGTACATCAAGTCACTAAATGACATTTCATGCATTATTATCACCTCATCTGGGTCATTGCCCTGTTACAACATCTCATCTTGTTCTTTTTTTTCCTATATAGTACAATTCTGGGCTTTCTCAGTACATCAAGTCACTAAATGACATTTCATGCATTATTATCACCTCATCTGGGTCATTGCCCTGTTACAACATCTCATCTTGTTCTTTTTTTTCCTATATAGTACAATTCTGGGCTTTCTCAGTACATCAAGTCACTAAATGACATTTCATGCATTATTATCACCTCATCTGGGTCATTGCCCTGTTACAATATCTCATCTTGTTCTTTTTTTTCCTATATAGTACAATTCTGGGCTTTCTCAGTACATCAAGTCACTAAATGACATTTCATGCATTATTATCACCTCATCTGGGTCATTGCCCTGTTACAATATCTCATCTTGTTCTTTTTTTTCCTATATAGTACAATTCTGGGCTTTCTCAGTACATCAAGTCACTAAATGACATTTCATGCATTATTATCACCTCATCTGGGTCATTGCCCTGTTACAATATCTCATCTTGTTCTTTTTTTTCCTATATAGTACAATTCTGGGCTTTCTCAGTACATCAAGTCACTAAATGACATTTCATGCATTATTATCACCTCATCTGGGTCATTGCCCTGTTACAATATCTCATCTTGTTCTTTTTTTTCCTATATAGTACAATTCTGGGCTTTCTCAGTACATCAAGTCACTAAATGACATTTCATGCATTATTATCACCTCATCTGGGTCATTGCCCTGTTACAATATCTCATCTTGTTCTTTTTTTTCCTATATAGTACAATTCTGGGCTTTCTCAGTACATCAAGTCACTAAATGACATTTCATGCATTATTATCACCTCATCTGGGTCATTGCCCTGTTACAATATCTCATCTTGTTCTTTTTTTTCCTATATAGTACAATTCTGGGCTTTCTCAGTACATCAAGTCACTAAATGACATTTCATGCATTATTATCACCTCATCTGGGTCATTGCCCTGTTACAATATCTCATCTTGTTCTTTTTTTATTCCTGCACATAGAATTCTAGGCTTTCTCAGTACATCAAGTCACTAAATGACATTTCATGCATTATTATCACCTCATCTGGGTCATTGCCCTGTTACAATATCTCATCTTGTTCTTTTTTTATTCCTGCACATAGAATTCTAGGCTTTCTCAGTACATCAAGTCACTAAATGACATTTCATGCATTATTATCACCTCATCTGGGTCATTGCCCTGTTACAATATCTCATCTTGTTCTTTTTTTATTCCTGCACATAGAATTCTAGGCTTTCTCAGTACATCAAGTCACTAAATGACATTTCATGCATTATTATCGCCTCATCTGGGTCATTGCCCTGTTACAGTATCTCATCTTTTTATTTTTTATTCCTGCACATAGAATTCTAGGCTTTCTCAGTACATCAAGTCACTAAATGACATTTCATGCATTATTATCGCCTCATCCTGGTCATTGCCCTGTTACAGTATCTCATCTTTTTCTTTTTTATTCCTGCACATAGAATTCTAGGCTTTCTCAGTACATCAAGTCACTAAATGACATTTCATGCATTATTATCGCCTCATCCTGGTCATTGCCCTGTTACAGTATCTCATCTTTTTCTTTTTTATTCCTGCACATAGAATTCTAGGCTTTCTCAGTACATCAAGTCACTAAATGACATTTCATGCATTATTATCGCCTCATCTGGGTCATTGCCCTGTTACAGTATCTCATCTTTTTCTTTTTTATTCCTGCACATAGAATTCTAGGCTTTCTCAGTACATCAAGTCACTAAATGACATTTCATGCATTATTATCGCCTCATCTGGGTCATTGCCCTGTTACAGTATCTCATCTTTTTCTTTTTTATTCCTGCACATAGAATTCTAGGCTTTCTCAGTACATCAAGTCACTAAATGACATTTCATGCATTATTATCGCCTCATCTGGGTCATTGCCCTGTTACAGTATCTCATCTTTTTCTTTTTTATTCCTGCACATAGAATTCTAGGCTTTCTCAGTACATCAAGTCACTAAATGACATTTCATGCATTATTATCGCCTCATCTGGGTCATTGCCCTGTTACAGTATCTCATCTTTTTCTTTTTTATTCCTGCACATAGAATTCTAGGCTTTCTCAGTACATCAAGTCACTAAATGACATTTCATGCATTATTATCGCCTCATCTGGGTCATTGCCCTGTTACAGTATCTCATCTTTTTCTTTTTTATTCCTGCACATAGAATTCTAGGCTTTCTCAGTACATCAAGTCACTAAATGACATTTCATGCATTATTATCGCCTCATCTGGGTCATTGCCCTGTTACAGTATCTCATCTTTTTCTTTTTTATTCCTGCACATAGAATTCTAGGCTTTCTCAGTACATCAAGTCACTAAATGACATTTCATGCATTATTATCGCCTCATCTGGGTCATTGCCCTGTTACAGTATCTCATCTTTTTCTTTTTTATTCCAGCACATAGAATTCTAGGCTTTCTCAGTACATCAAGTCACTAAATGACATTTCATGCATTATTATCGCCTCATCTGGGTCATTGCCCTGTTACAGTATCTCATCTTTTTCTTTTTTATTCCTGCACATAGAATTCTAGGCTTTCTCAGTACATCAAGTCACTAAATGACATTTCATGCATTATTATCGCCTCATCTGGGTCATTGCCCTGTTACAGTATCTCATCTTTTTCTTTTTTATTCCTGCACATAGAATTCTAGGCTTTCTCAGTACATCAAGTCACTAAATGACATTTCATGCATTATTATCGCCTCATCTGGGTCATTGCCCTGTTACAGTATCTCATCTTTTTCTTTTTTATTCCTGCACATAGAATTCTAGGCTTTCTCAGTACATCAAGTCACTAAATGACATTTCATGCATTATTATCGCCTCATCTGGGTCATTGCCCTGTTACAGTATCTCATCTTTTTCTTTTTTATTCCTGCACATAGAATTCTAGGCTTTCTCAGTACATCAAGTCACTAAATGACATTTCATGCATTATTATCGCCTCATCTGGGTCATTGCCCTGTTACAGTATCTCATCTTTTTCTTTTTTATTCCTGCACATAGAATTCTAGGCTTTCTCAGTACATCAAGTCACTAAATGACATTTCATGCATTATTATCGCCTCATCTGGGTCATTGCCCTGTTACAATATCTCATCTTTTTATTTTTTATTCCTGCACATAGAATTCTAGGCTTTCTCAGTACATCAAGTCACTAAATGACATTTCATGCATTATTATCGCCTCATCTGGGTCATTGCCCTGTTACAATATCTCATCTTTTTATTTTTAATTCCTGCACATAGAATTCTAGGCTTTCTCAGTACATCAAGTCACTAAATGACATTTCATGCATTATTATCGCCTCATCTGGGTCATTGCCCTGTTACAATATCTCATCTTTTTATTTTTTATTCCTGCACATAGAATTCTAGGCCTTCTCAGTACATCAAGTCACTAAATGACATTTCATGCATTATTATCGCCTCATCTGGGTCATTGCCCTGTTACAATATCTCATCTTTTTATTTTTTATTCCTGCACATAGAATTCTAGGCCTTCTCAGTACATCAAGTCACTAAATGACATTTCATGCATTATTATCGCCTCATCTGGGTCATTGCCCTGTTACAATATCTCATCTTTTTATTTTTTATTCTTGCACATAGAATTCTAGGCCTTCTCAGTACATCAAGTCACTAAATGACATTTCATGCATTATTATCGCCTCATCTGGGTCATTGCCCTGTTACAATATCTCATCTTTTTATTTTTTATTCCTGCACATAGAATTCTAGGCCTTCTCAGTACATCAAGTCACTAAATGACATTTCATGCATTATTATCGCCTCATCTGTGTCATTGCCCTGTTACAATATCTCATCTTTTTATTTTTTATTCCTGCACATAGAATTCTAGGCCTTCTCAGTACATCAAGTCACTAAATGACATTTCATGCATTATTATCGCCTCATCTGGGTCATTGCCCTGTTACAATATCTCATCTTTTTATTTTTTATTCCTGCACATAGAATTCTAGGCCTTCTCAGTACATCAAGTCACTAAATGACATTTCATGCATTATTATCGCCTCATCTGGGTCATTGCCCTGTTACAATATCTCATCTTTTTATTTTTTATTCCTGCACATAGAATTCTAGGCTTTCTCAGTACATCAAGTCACTAAATGACATTTCTTGCATTATTATCGCCTCATCTGGGTCATTGCCCTGTTACAATATCTCATCTTTTTATTTTTTATTCCTGCACATAGTATTCTAGGCTTTCTCAGTACATCAAGTCACTAAATGACATTTCATGCATTATTATCGCCTCATCTGGGTCATTGCCCTGTTACAATATCTCATCTTTTTATTTTTTATTCCTGCACATAGAATTCTAGGCTTTCTCAGTACATCAAGTCACTAAATGACATTTCATGCATTATTATCGCCTCATCTGGGTCATTGCCCTGTTACAATATCTCATCTTTTTATTTTTTATTCCTGCACATAGAATTCTAGGCTTTCTCAGTACATCAAGTCACTAAATGACATTTCATGCATTATTATCGCCTCATCTGGGTCATTGCCCTGTTACAATATCTCATCTTTTTATTTTTTATTCCTGCACATAGAATTCTAGGCTTTCTCAGTACATCAAGTCACTAAATGACATTTCATGCATTATTATCGCCTCATCTGGGTCATTGCCCTGTTACAATATCTCATCTTTTTCTTTTTTATTCCTGCACATAGAATTCTAGGCTTTCTCAGTACATCAAGTCACTAAATGACATTTCATGCATTATTATCGCCTCATCTGGGTCATTGCCCTGTTACAATATCTCATCTTTTTCTTTTTTATTCCTGCACATAGAATTCTAGGCTTTCTCAGTACATCAAGTCACTAAATGACATTTCATGCATTATTATCGCCTCATCTGGGTCATTGCCCTGTTACAATATCTCATCTTTTTCTTTTTTATTCCTGCACATAGAATTCTAGGCTTTCTCAGTACATCAAGTCACTAAATGACATTTCATGCATTATTATCGCCTCATCTGGGTCATTGCCCTGTTACAATATCTCATCTTTTTCTTTTTTATTCCTGCACATAGAATTCTAGGCTTTCTCAGTACATCAAGTCACTAAATGACATTTCATGCATTATTATCGCCTCATCTGGGTCATTGCCCTGTTACAATATCTCATCTTTTTCTTTTTTATTCCTGCACATAGAATTCTAGGCTTTCTCAGTACATCAAGTCACTAAATGACATTTCATGCATTATTATCGCCTCATCTGGGTCATTGCCCTGTTACAATATCTCATCTTTTTCTTTCTAATTCCTATATAATAGAATTCTTGGCTTTCTCAGTACATCAAGTCACTAAATGACATTTCATGCATTATTATCGCCTCATCTGGGTCATTGCCCTGTTACAATATCTCATCTTTTTCTTTCTAATTCCTATATAATAGAATTCTTGGCTTCCTTTTATATCAATCACTAAATGACATTTCATGCATTATTATCGCCTCATCTGGGTCATTGCCCTGTTACAATATCTCATCTTTTTCTTTCTAATTCCTATATAATAGAATTCTTGGCTTCCTTTTATATCAATCACTAAATGACATTTCATGCATTATTATCACCTCATCTGGGTCATTGCTCTGTTACAATATCTCATCTTGTTCTTTTTTATTCCTATATAGTACAATTCTTGGCTTTCTTAATACCTTAAGTTAGTAAAGAACTTTCCATGCATTATCTTAAATCCATCTAGGCCAGATGAAGCCATAAAATTCTGTTCAAAATATTTAATTTCAACATTAAATAACCCATTGATGTTGATATGCCACTAAACAAAATCATCGAACTTTACTCTTTTGTCAATACTAATCTTTGATAAATGTACTCTGATTAATGGACTTACATTTTTTCTTACCAAACTTTGCAACATTTTTGCTTCTTTTTGCTTTATTAGTGATAACCTCTAAAATGAAATTTAATTAAACCTTAATTAAAAATTTTTTTATATAATTTTCAGAAAATCACCTCTTCTGATGGAGTCTTTACCGTGACAATTGGTCCGCAGTCCTCTGTTACTGAAGAAGATTCCGTTTGTCAGGCTTTGAATGAATCCAATTTGTGGATGCCTCCTCCTCGAATGAATTGTTTACTGGCCATGAATGGGGGCCACTTGTATCTCTATGGGGGCATCTATGAAGAAGGGGACGTGCAAGTGACACTAACAGATTTCTATTCCTTGGATGTTAACAAACGAAACAAATGGAATACAATAATTGAAATGGACACAAAGAGTCAGGTAAGTCAGGCTGCAATCAGAATCATCATCAGGTTGAGCAACCTCGGCATTCCATTCCTGTCATTCATTGCATTTGGAAGCTCATCCAGTCTCTGCACCCCAGTCTCTTCAATCAGATGGTCAATGTACATCTTTGTTGGTCGTGTTCATGTTCCATGAGATGGGCGTCCTGGGTATGACGATAAACTACATCCGCGTCCTGGGTATGACGATAAACTACGTCCAACCAAAAGGCCGTCGATCCCATCACTTGGCTGGTCATGTTATGCCCCATCACATCTAACCCATCCGAAAACAACTACAACTTACAATTAACTGTCCCTCCCAAACCCTACACTAAATATACTAACACCTTACCCCTAAAATGTGATGGGAAACAATGATGTTGCCAGCGATACGTTTTTGAAACAATAATGTTGCCACCTATACGTTTTTGAAACAATGATGTTGCCAGCTATACATTTTTAAAACAATGATGTTGCCAGCTATACGTTTTTGAAACAATGATGTTGCCAGCTATACGTTTTTGATATATCTAGTAAATACTGGATCTGGCATTAAATAACCCATAGTGGTTGATATGCCATAAAACCCCAAACAAACAAATCCATGAGATGGTATCCAGAGTATGTCTCCAGCTAGTCTTTGCTATGTCAACTGTGACCAGTAAATCTAAATCCTTGTTGGCATATTGATTTGCTGATGGGAGGTATATTGCCATAGAGCTCTCTCTTTGTTGGGTAATCTTTCCAGCATTTGTTTAGTGCTGCTCAAAGTATTTATGCATAAGCACTATCTAACCTCTTTTCCAGTTTGACTCTTAGTGTCTCGGTGGTAGTGTTTAGTCAGTGATTTACAATGGAGAAAATGCAAACTGATTTTAAAAAATGAAAGGTAATTTTTAAATAAAACAGTGTGCCAAAAGGACGGCTATTCCTTTGACACTGCTATCACTTTTGACTCCCTTGGCAATGTTAATGGTTTTTGAAAAAAACGATGATTAGAATCTTAATAAAACCCAAACATATGAAAGTTTCTTGAGAATTGATAAAAATATGAACAAGAAAATATTTGCAAGAATAATTTTATATTTGCAAGTTTATAAAAAATATGTGAACCAATCATAATGAAATATTTATTATTTATCATTTTAAAAAGAAATAAATATTTTTTAATTCATAAATTTGGAAAAAATGTCTGAACAAGAAAATATAAATAAACCCATAATGACGCGTAAGTGTAATTATAAATTTGGGGAAAATTCATTTTCCAGGCATTTCTTTTATTTGCTCTTGCCACATATTTTTAAACTTTATTGTTTTTGTCAAAAGTGTCAATAGTAATAACAGAATCAAGGGAATAACTATCTTTTTGACACACCATTTTTTTTTTTTTATGGGCACAAATTGGCAAAGGAATTTGTTCTAAATAGTCCTCAGTCATACTGAGAAACGCATACAAAAAAGAATACTGTTTGGTTCCTTAGTCACAAAGTGGGTGTGGTCAAGAACTTTTCAGCACCCCACCATATATACAAGAACTTAATATGGTGTGACGTTAAATAAGTTTTACTTATTAAGTAATTATTAAATTATTTTTTAAGAACATTGTATAATTTCAACCAAGACTTGCATATATAAAAACAAAATTACCCAACTGTCTGCATTTTATAATCAACAAAATTAAACATTTGCTTGGATCTGTGTGCCTAAGTGATCATGAGGCAGGGGGTATGGATGAAGTATTTATTTATTTATTTTTTATTTTTTTAAATCAATTCACCCCAAGCAAAGCAATAAAGCCACTAAGACGCAAAAGAGTAAGCCATTTATTTATTTGTTTTCAAAACATCAGCATTTGTTTGTTGGAATTGTTGATCTATAATGTTACCTGGTCATTATTGAACGAGTACACACTTAATTGATTATTTCTATATCACTAAAACAAGTCAGATTCTGTTTAATTATAAATAACGGCAACTGTAAACAAAAAAGTGCTAATTCATGCATTTGTAGGGAACAAAAACAGTATTTAAATTGAAAAAAAAAAAGGAAATATACTAAACTATTGTTATTTTTTAATTTATTTTGTTTAAACATTATTTTTTAATGGATACTCATATTCGAGTAGAAGCTCTGTTTTTTAATTAAACCGTATTTTTTATCCAACTGCATCTACCGGGCTGAATATTTGACAAATCTTATCAGAAAAATATGCGTCCTCCAGCATGATTCGAACCTGCATCCCCTATGGCGAACCGTCATTGGATCTGATGTGCATAACCACTCAGCCACATAGGACTTCCTGTTGAATAAAGCCCAAATAGTGCCTCTGCTGATTCTCAAAACATCCATATCTGCTCTGTATCGTATCCTAACGTAAACAAAGACAATTTATTTTTAGGAAATGGATTAAATCCAAAACATGCAGTCATTCTTCGTAACTTTGAAGCAAAGAAGCCATGGCCGAATGATAACGTCATTATGGAGAGACATGATGTTTTTAAAAGTCAGTTGAAGCTGTAATATTATTCAAATCTCCTTAAAGAATATTGAATAACTCCAACCAATTTATTTGGTTATATAAAAACCAAATAACCGAACTGTCTATAATCAACAAAAGTAAACAACAGTCGCTCAGATCTACAGGCATAAATGATCGGGGTGAGGATGGGTATATAGCAATGTTCCCTCTACGTCTTTGCATCAGTTTATATTAATTCTTCAAGTTGAGTATTGATGATTTGATTAGATATTGAAGAAGAAAGAACAATTGTGAAACACTCTCTGAATTTCAAACTGTAAAAGACTCGAGAGCCACTCGTGATAGAGGGTTACATTAGGAGAGTGTTTGTATGGATAGGAGGGGAAAATAATGGTTAATCCTAGGCTTGAACCGGTTAAGTTTGTAGCGATCAAGGAAACATCCTCTTGGGAGTCAGTTCCACAGAGCAGTGGCTTGCAGGAAGAAGCTGTTCAAGTGGAACTTACTTCTCACCAATGGAATGCAGAGGGAATGTGGGTGGTTTGCTACAATGTCAGTGACATGGTGGGTGCTAGCTGTGAAGGTTAGAGCTGGCAGAAACAAGGAATGTACTTTGTCCAAGAACTTTCCATGGAAGTAGCAATGACTCATAACATCCCGTCTGTATTTATTTGTTTTCAGCCCAAGCAAAGCAATAAAGCCACTAAGATACAAGCGGTCAGTCATTGGGTGTTAGAGACTATGAGAGAAAAAATTTTAATTAGAGCACAATAAAAGAACAGGAATTAAAAAGACAATATTCTAAATTCTTTTTTTTTTGTTTGTTTTTTTCAGAAATGGGAAGAATCTGATTCTTCAGACGACAGTGATGACAAATCAGATGACGGTAGGTATCATTTCTTTTCCTGTTTTCATCCAGTGAACTTAGAAAGTATTCTTCATGAAAGAAAACTAAATGATTTGTTTGAATTTCAACCACTGCTCATAATACCTGCGTTGTTTACCAGTTTATAAAAGAAAACAGTCTTACAGAAATATTTATTTGACAACAAATGTAGATTTTTTTTTTTTTATTGTGACTCTGGAATCATCAATTTCCTTTTAACAGATCAATCAAATGAAGGAAATTCAAATTCCACTTCAGAAATATGACTCACATCCACCATCTTGTCCTCACTTTACTATGCACAGCATTTTAAAATTTTGGGGTTTTTATAATGTTTAATGTCTCCTTAAAGTTACTGTCAACATGAAATGTTTGGCAAAGTTTAAAGTATGTACCTGTAAAAACAAAAGTGTATTAAAATGGATGGTTGTTATCTTGACACCGCTATCAACATATACTCCTTCGACAATATTTATTGTTTTAAAAAGATATTTTTAGAATTTCATGAAAACACAAACATATAAAATTGGATTTATACACTTACTTTTTTTCTCAAGAATTGACAAAAATATAAAAACTATTCTTGTAATTGAACAGTCTAATAGTGTTGAACATTTCTTTGGACATGAAAGTATAAATCCAGATGTTTGTTTGTTTAGCGGCATATCAACTCCTCATGGGTCATTTAATGTTGGGAGCATTAGTAATTTCTCTTACAGAAGTGTATTGCTGGTATTTTTACTATAAAATGTATTTTTAGACTTTCATCATGTTTGGACTCCAGTTTTTTTAACTATTTGCCCATAGTGCTACCACCCCAGGTCAGGGTGGATTTCGGAACCACAGCAATTAAGAGGTGATCCATGCTCCTCAAAACCTTTTGATCAAAAGACCTTGCTGTTGGATGTAGTTTATCGTCATACCCAGGAACATAAATCCAGATGCTCAACCTATTTTAGTGAATTATGTGAAAAAAATGGCCCCCAAAATGTTTTTTTCTTTTCTTTTTTTTTTTTCAAAATTTATCATTACAATTACACATCACTATGCATTGACTTAAATTTTCATGTTCAGACATTTTTATAAATTTATGAAAAAAAAAATTGCTTTTATGGTTATTTCTTTATAATGTGACAAATAATAAATATTTCATTGTCGTTGGTTCATGTTTTTATAAACTTGTAACTATTATTCTTGTAAATAAACAATCCAATAAAATAACTACACTATTTACATTGTTCAGACTGTTGTCCTCATCTTTATTGTTATATTCACAATGTTTCAGCTGTTGTATGCTCCAGCCTTCTTCAGGTAAATATGCGTTGGAATTTTGAACTGAACCCTTCTAGTCCACCAGTGTAGATTGTTCTAGTTCCATGTTTCTTTTTTGGATATCTCAGTTTTAGTTAATGGTTACTGAGACATTAGGTACTTGTCCCAAAAATTCATTCACTGATATCCCCAAGGACATATGGATGGTGCAATGGATAAAAGCATTGGTTGAAGTAATCCACTGACTTGACCCAAAGAGTTATGAGTTCAATACCTGGCCACAGCAGTGATGAACAAAAAAAAAAACTTGGAGAGTTGAGTTACTTGGAATTAACTGGAACTGAGATAACAAAATCTACTCACAAGGACTAAATAAAGGGTTTGTTTCAAAATTCTAATGTATATCACCTGAAGAAGGCGAAAACGTTGTGAATATGACACTAAAGATGAGGACAACAGTGTAAATAGTTACAATAGTCAGAAATATAGACAGATCCTGAAGAAGGCGAAAACGTTGTGAATATGACACTAAAGATGAGGACAACAGTGTAAATAGTTACAATAGTCAGAAATAGAGACAGATCCTGAAGAAGGCGAAAACGTTGTGAATATGACACTAAAGATGAGGACAACAGTGTAAATAGTTACAATAGTCAGAAATATAGACAGATCCTGAAGAAGGCCAAAACGTTGTGAATATGACAGTAAAATGAGGACAAGTCTGATCAATGTAAATAGTTACACTAACTCATCTCACTATAGACAGATCCTGAAGAAATCCAGACTATACAATATCCGAAACATCATGAATATGACAATAAAGATGAGGACACAAACAATGTAAATAGTATAAAATAAATAGTGTTTAATACTTTTGTTATTAATTCTCATGATAAAAGAGAACGCATGAATCTAGTTTCATGTTTGACTTTTATTAAAATTTTAACAATAGCTTTTAAAACAATAAAAATTGCCAACAGATTTTAAAGTAATAGCAGTGTCCAGAGAAAAACCATTCTTTTGAAAAGACCATTTTTTCAAGTACAATTGTTAAACTATATTTTGTTCATTTTATCTGGGTCAGCTGCTAGGTTAAATTGGTTGACTGCGTTGTGCTAGAAAATTTTTCTTGCCAGAATCTATCTTACATGTTTATAAGTTTACCATTTATCCTTGTTTTGAATATTGCTGTTACATCTGATCTGGTGCTTCTGCTATATATTTAGAGATTCTTGATAAAATCCAAAGAATCTGCAATGTTATTTGTCCTGACCTGACATCCCGGCTTCAGTCACTTTCCTACCACTGTAATGTAGCTTCCCTGTGCCTTTTCTATAAATATTTTTATGGTAATTATTCTGATGTACTTTCTCTATGGTAGTTACACTTTGTTAATTTAAACACAGTACTTGATTGGCTGATAGGTCTCATCATTTTACAGTCAAAATTGCTAGATGTAACTGTAAATTCTATGCAACCCTTTTGTTCTCTTGTACTTCTCACTTGTGGAACTTTCTTCCAGCTTCTTGCTTCCCAGTCAACTTTGTTCTTCAAAAATTTAAATGCAATGGCAGTCGTTATCTTTTGTCTTCTTAATTCCTGTTCTTTTATTGTTCTCGTTCCTTAATGTTTTTTTTTCCTCGTATTCTTTCACAATCTGTAACCCCTTGCATTTTTTGGGCTTTATTGACTAACGTGGAGGGAAATGAATAAAAAATCATAAAGAAGTTGGAGTGGCATCTATATGAAAATCTTGATCTGATGAGGTTATTTAAGAACATGACTCCAGTTTTCAGGTTAATATCTTTGTAACATCTTTATGGTGCTGAACAAAAGTACCCCTAGTACTATCTATGCTGTGTTCAGTTTCATTAAAACTAAATTTGTTATAACTGATTCCGTTACAGAGATATTTATAGTTTATCAATTCCACATTCTGAAGTTTTATGACAGATTCAGTGTAAGTGCCGTCAGTAGTCTTATTCCAATTCTAGATCATAGTTTCTGTTTGGGAAACATTTATCTAAAGCCAGCATTTTGCTTATATCATTATTTTCCCTTCCTCGTACATGTGCTGTCTTGTTGCTGATTTCAGTAATGAATTCATAGTCGGTTACTCTGAGTAAATATCAACCTTGACGCTCTCTTTCAGAATCAGATATGGAGATAGGGGAAGACGACGACGACGATGACATTCCAGAAATGAATGAAGATGAAAGCGAAGAAGATTATTTCGAAAGAACTCAAGAATTTTGGATCAACAAGGCACAAGAAGTTGCAGAAAAGGAAAAACAAAATTTAAGTCCTCAACAGGTGAAAAAATTAGCTTTACGCTTGTGTCAGGATGAGATACATAGCAGTTAAAGACAATAAATATGGTACTAATGCTTACATGTCTTTGCTGTTACCATCATGAGTTGAAGAGAGAGGCAACAAAAGAACAATCCTGTGTAGTTCCTCTTTTCTTTTCTTTTTGCCCCCTGGTTCAAGAGAGATATTTATGTGGTCAAACTTAATTTCACAATGAAAATAAAATATTTGTTTCTGTTGAAAAATCAATATCATTTTGAAACGAATCAAATTTTTATCATTGCATGATAAGCAAAATTGGATATTCTTACTTCACTGAAGTTGGAGGAAAAAAATATAAAGGTTATTTTGAATTTTAGAAATTAGGAATTATCTTTATAGTACAGAGACTTATTTACATTATATACGAGGTCTATCTGAAAAGTTACAAAAAATTGGATATTCTTACTTCATTGAAGTTGGAGGAAAAAAATATAAAGGTTATTTTGAATTTTAGAAATTAGGAATTATCTTTATAGTACAGAGACTTATTTACATTATATACGAGGTCTGTCTGAAAAGTTACGAGACTTATCCATTCTTTGACATGAGAGGCATCATCGACAGTGAATTCTTGGCTCAGAGCCAGACAATGAATCAGCAAGTCTACAAAGAGATCCTGCGGTGTTTGCTTCGCTCACTACACAAGAAAAGACAAGAGTTGTGGCAGGGCAAATTGAGGCCGCTTCACTACGACAATGCATCTGTTCACAGCACCCTGAACATCTGGCAGTTCCTGTCTGAGAATAATAGTGACGTACTGGAACAACCTCCCTATTCAACTGATCTTGCTCTGTGTGACTTTTCTTTTCTCCCAAACTCAAAGTGATTTGTTTTGAAGGCATGGAGGGCCATAATGACAGAGCTGAGGGTCATCCTTCCAGCAGTGCATAGAAGCGTGGCAGAGAAGGATGGAAAAGGGCATTAAACTTGAGGGTGGGGGATTACTTTGAAGGGGGAAACCATATAGTTTATTGCTTGGAATTTAAATAAATTGTTTCTGACACCAGTCCCATTACTTTTAAGACATATCATACAGTCAGACTAATATCATCATCTTACTATTATCCCAACATTTGAGGCATTGTGTCCTCGCCCTTCTTCATGTGTCTGTCAGTCCGGGTAAACTTCAGGCAATTTCAAACTGAGCCCTTTTTTTCAATCTACGGGAGAAGAATGTTTTTATTCCACTGTCCATGTTTAGGAATTTCTTGTCTTGTTCCATTTAGTCCTGCTCACTTATTGCTTGCCCTGTCTCCACCAAGTCAGTATGACCCAACCCAGGGGTTGAACTCCCAATTACTTTGTCACCAAATTCACACACCAATGCCTTTAATCATCATAAATATTGTGAAGAGCATGATTAGATATCCCGAGAAATAGTCACCAGAATAAAAACAAATCTATCCCTGTAGATTAACCTTTCTTACCCTGTATGTGATTTCATTTGTTGTACAAAAAGTTGATCCTGCCACTGAAGGGTGACTGATCTCTAAACAATAGGGTGTTTGAAATTCATTGTGTTGTAATATGGCAACAGAAAACAACTTTGAGTGAAATTAACAATAAGGACACTGCAATTGAGAGGCCTTGTAAAAGAATGCAGTGCAAAGGGAAGTAATATTAAGAATGCAGAGGGCTAAAGGTTAAATAAATAAAGGGTTCAATTTGAAATTTTTTGAAGCTTACTTGGATCAACAGACACCTGAAGAAGATGGATGAGAGTCACAACAACAACAACAACAAATATTGGGATAATAAAAAATAAAAGATGAGGACATTAATCCATCTGTAAATAATGATAACTCCTCATTCCAGAAATTTAGATAGGAATTAAGAAATGAGACTTTATATGTAGAGTGAGTGGCCATTGTTAAATGTAAACAAATGGCAGAACTGTCCAAACAGAATTGACAAAGTTTATAATAAGCAAATTACAAGGAAAAGAAAAGAACAAGGCAAAAAATAGCATAAAGCAAGCAAACAATATATGCAAGGAAAATTAACAGTAATATAGCAAAAATTTAAAAAAAGAAACTAAGGGGTTGGCACACAACAGCAAATTTGGACAAGCGAATGTAGCATTCTGACTTCAAACCGAGAACCAGCCTATTTTATTGGCTAGGAAGAAATCCCAGCATGCATTTGTGTGCTATTGCCTATAAATTTAGGAAGGGGAAGTGTTTTGCAGTCATTCCCATTTGGATTGGAACTAACAGAAAGAGACCA
This sequence comes from Acanthosepion esculentum, assembly GCA_964036315.1. Classification (NCBI taxonomy): domain Eukaryota; kingdom Metazoa; phylum Mollusca; class Cephalopoda; order Sepiida; family Sepiidae; genus Acanthosepion; species Acanthosepion esculentum. The sequence goes on along the minus strand of OZ038508.1, from coordinate 82,690,830 downwards.
TTAAATTGGATCCACATCATCAAAGTACCAAAGAGATTTTTGAACGTGCAGAGTGAGTAGCCATTGCAGAAAATAGCAGAACTGCCCAACAAACAATTGACAAAGTTTGCAATAATAAGAAAAGAACAGGGCAACAAAAAAATAATATAAAGCAAGCAAACAATATATGCAAGGCAATTTAACATTATAAGTCAAACCAATGGTAATATAGCAAAAAGTTCACAAATTAAAAATTGGCATTGACACATGAGCAAGTTTGGATAAGTGAATATAAGACAAGACAAACTGGGACTTAGTCATGTGAAACTAAGAACTGTCCTATTTTATTGGCTAGGAAGAAATCTCAGCATGCAGTTGTGTGGTTCTGCCTTTAAATTGGAGAGGGGAAAGTGTTTTGCAGTCATTCCTAATCCAGATTGGAACCGACATTATACTTGTAATATTACTAAGAAATGAGTCTTAATCATTATCTTTCCCACATATCCTCATAAACTGCACCCCTTACTCTTACTTTTCACACAACAACCACCTTCAGTAACCATCTACCTTGAGTGGCCCTTGGACCTTGTATAGGTTGAACATTAGAAAAAAAATAGTAAGGAGTAAACTGTTTTATGTCTACTACATTGTTACTCATTGTCCCAATAAAAACAGAAAAAAATTCAAAACTTGATTTGTCGAGTTGACCAAAACGTTTATTCAGTTTATTAAGCAAATTTTCTATTTAATAAAATGATGAACATTTTGGCCAAGCCGTTTTATAAATACCATATATACACGTGACGTTTACACAACCAATGAAAACAATTAAAATAGAATTTAAAAATTGAATCATAATTCCACATTCTTTCACTTCCCCAAATTTTCTAATTATGCTAAATGTATAGCGAAACCTGTTAAATTTATAAAAAAAAAAATCCTCTTTGTTCTTTATTTAATCAAATTGAAGAGAATATCATATTATAGAATATATCTATTATAAAGTATAACAGAATTTTATTCAAACTGAATACTAGTGTCGTATCCAGATCGCCATTTTTAATTTGTCCAATACGCGTACAATGCAAGGGAAATAACTCCGTCAGATTAATTATCGTAAATATTTCGTTTTAGCCAACTCATTGGATGTAAAAGAAAAAAACACGTTGTCTATATTTAGATTTGGGCTTCCAAACTTTTTTGGTTATCAACCTCTTTGTGGAATCCTTGATTTCTCATTGACGCCCATACATGTACAAAATAAATTTAAATTTTTTTTTTTGAAGGGTATAAATTTCTTTGTCCTTTTTTTATCCTTTTTTGTTGTAATTCCTTTTTTTTTTCATACCATTTATTGATAAAATTCATTTTAGCTTTTTGTATTTTTATTTCCTTTTCAATTTCTACTTCTCTCCCTAAATGAGACGTGTTCAAATATGTGGTTTAAAAGCTTTAAAATAAGCTTTGAAATAAAAAATAAAAAAAGACGCTGTGAGTGGGTGTATCAGTGGGCTTGGTAGTCTGAATCTCCTCTGATTTTCCTTTCATTCAAACTACAGAATAAGAAGAAGAAGAAAAACTTTGTAAGGCAAAATTCTAGAATCTGAGCTATGATTGGCATGCGCAAAAATAAAAGTAGAAAATTTGTTAGAACTTTTTTTACATTTTTGAAAGAAAACAAGTTAATTGCAGAACAAAAAATTTGTGAAGATTGTTGCTGCAATATGACCTTGGCATCCAAAAGTTATTGGGATGGATGTCCTAAAACCAACTGTAATTTTGTTGATTTACATGAGTCTTTAGTTCATAATCAAACAATAGAGTATGGTAGGCTTTATCTAAAGCATTTTCTCAAAGAAAAAAAGGAACCAACAAACATTTACATGAATGGTAATATATATATCTGAATATATGTTTAAAAAAAAAAAAAAAAATATATTAAAATTAAAAACGATAAACGATATATATATTTCGGTTGAGCTCTCTGGGGAGGATGTGTGGGTTTGTAAACAGTGACTATTACGGCTAATAATGCAAGACTCTTTGGTAAATCGAATTGAGTTCTCTCAGTCACTGTGTGTTTATCTAAAAATAAATACGCTTAAATTCACCTTCTTCTCTGCCGTGCGCCAACGGCTTCAGGGTAAAATTTTCGACTGGCGCGAATTCAGCCGGTTTTCGATTCTAGCCAGAGGCAACCGGACGTCTAGCCACACTGATGAGCTGTGATACAGTGAAACAGTCTGTCTGTGGATGACTATATATATATATATATATATATATACATACGCACACACACACACACACATTTTAACTTGTTGGGATCTATCTATCCATTTTTTTTTTTTTTGCTACCCAAGTGTCGGGATTCCAAACATTTAACAAGACATCTTTTAAATGAAATATATTAAAGGTTATTTTCTAGAGGAAAAGTAGAAACAGAATGTCAGTTGAAATAACATTTATAGATTCTTTTCAGAAATATACAATAACAACAAAATTTTCAATTTTCCTTGCAGTGAAGTTTGTTTTATAAAGTAATTAAGTGTTTCTAGTGTGGTGTGAGATATGTGGACAGACTTACTTTATGACAGTCAGCCTAATGTGTTTGTAAGTTTGTAGACAAAGCTTTAGTCAGTAACTGCTGGCTGTCATCTCTTCTATATGTGTGTGGGTGCATGTGTAGATCAAACTGGCCTCTGAAATTGTTTTGAACCCTGAGAAATAGTATGCTTCTATTTTTATATCCAGAAAGGGATTCAAAATCTAATTTCACGTAGAGGTGTGAACATTTTGAATACAAGATTTCCATTAGTTACAACTACGTTAGCCGGTACTTTGGTAGTATTTGTTCTAGTAATTATTGTTTATCAAATAAACCTGATGGGATTTTATTGGTTGAAAAATAGTAGATTGTCCAGAAAGTTCTGACTTCCTTAAGAAACGGAAAGAAATCAACAAATCTTGATTTCTGGTGGAATTTCCAAGGAGTACTGCATTTCGAGCTTGTTCTATATGGTTGTGCTATCAACTGTATTGCCAGCAGCTAGACTGCATGTAGGATAAACTAAAGACAGAGTATCCTGATTTGGTCAGTCAAGGTCGGGCTTTGTTTCAGCAAGACAATGCAAAGCCACACACTAATGAAATCTCTAAAACCAGCCTCTCTGCTTCAATATATTAGTTTGGCCAGAAAGTCCTGATTCCCTTAGGAAATGGAAAGAAAACAAAAAATCTTGATTTCTGGTGGAATTTTCAAGGAGTACTGCATTTCAAGGAGTACTGCATTTCAAGCTAAACTGTATTGCCAGCAGTTAGACCGTGTGTACAATTAACTAAGTAAGGAGTATCTATCCTACTTTGATCAATCGAGGTTGGTCTTTGTCTTTGTGCGGCCACACACTGCCAGATTCACTAAGGAAAAGTTAAAACAGATGAACAGTGTTGAGATTCTTACACATGTACCATTCAGTCTTGATGCTGCTCTGAGTGACTATGGCCTATTCTGCGCAATGACACACTTTCTCTGCGACCAGTTAGGTGTTATGGCTAAAGTAAGGAGAGATGTACCCTCAGGTGGATATGTTATTCTGTCATGAGAGAAAACAGAAGGAGCAATTAAAAAATCCCAAGTCTCCCCCCCCCCACCGAGTGCAAAGGTGAATCTATGAATAAAAAACCCTGTAAATCGGAACCAGCAGACTTCATCTTTCTCACCAAGGGAACATCCAAGATGGCTAAATTTGAGATTTTTTCCATGTAAGATATCGTCTTCAGTTGTTGAATATACACTGAGTATTTCCCAGTTTTGTTCACACCAATGGAAATAGGACTCAAGCCACAGCATGGGGCAGAAGCTGACCAATCAATGAAAAACAATTGAAGGAACTTCCAGGATGTACACAATCATGATTCTCCATAGATTTTACTTTATGCTCTATGAATTGCAATGCATTCTTGGCAAAGATAGTGGAGTCATTTCCTGTTGGCTTTTTTTCCCAATGCTTTGGATGGACGTACAGATAATGTATTGGACAACAGCATGGAATGATAAAACTCCAGTCAGGTTTGTTACATTCATTTGCATGTAAATACCTTTGGGAAAAGTATGACTATCTCTTCTCTCCCCAGCTATGGGTTAAATAGCATTATTAGGGAAAAATTATTGTTATTCTCAAAAAGATTGTTAATGCAATATTCACTCACAAAAATAAAAAATTATTCTTATAATCCAAAATATATTTCAGCTTTAAATAATCCATAAATGGTTGATAAACCTTAAAAAAACAAATCAAACTTCCCAATGTTACCATTTTTTTTTTTTTTAAATTGTTATAAGTTGTATAATATAGACTTTGCTTAAAGTTGCTTACTAAACCAATTTGACCTCAGGTACTGATAATATTTTGCTTGACCTTATATGGACGGTACCAATGATTATTCAAATGGTTTTCCCACAATCTCACATCTACTATGTTATTGATTATAACTGGATTTTTTTTTGTTTTTTAGCAATGTTTACTCATCAGTCGGTTGTAAACTCTAATAAGCATAGTTTAGATATGGCCCAAGGCCTCAAGTATGGAACACCTAGTGAGGATCAAACTCACTACTTTGTCGTAATTGATCTAGAGAGACAAGCTTACTAACAATTCTACTTTGATAAAGTGCCCCACTTCAATATCTCTGTATTTCTTTTGCCTCTTGGAGAAAGAAAAGAAAAAAAATCAGTGGTTGAAAGATAATGCAACCATATTAAAAAAAAAATTCCAATGGATGAATAAACTAAACACAACTGGTATTTTCAATTTATTTTTATTTACAAAATTTTAAATGTAGATTTTATTCATATTTTCCAGTTCACCCCAAACTCAAAAACATTTTAGTTATCAAATTTTGAAATCAATATGTACTTGGTTGAATTAAAGAAAGAAAAAACAAGATCTGTGCATTTTGATTTGAATGCAAAACCATTTTTTGCCTGCCTTTGAAGACGGGCAAAAAATGATTTTACATTTCACAATTGCCTAAGAAACTTATGTTGCTTCATAAGGTAAACATGAAAGTTTCAATCTAGACATGATTTAAATTGACCTTTTCCACATTGATAAACCTGAGTATTTTATAACATTTTTACAAAAATAAAACAATACACTCACAATTTTAACACAATTAGCTGATTTCTTTGTTTGCAATTAGATATTTTTATTTACTGAATGTTACACTACACTTACATGATCAAATTTTGGACCCATTTTGATTTTAGCTCAGTACAAATATTATACAAATATTCAACTACAGTCTGACATCTTTAATCTGTGGTCTGATAACCCCCATGGTCTGGCATCTTTTAGAATCAGCAGCCATTTTTTTTTATTGAGCAGCTACATGGGCAGCACCACACATTGTTTACAACTTTCCACAGCAGATGATAACAGCATCATGTTTTGTTGATATGGCCTTTCTCATTTCTGATATATAACTGCATTTTTACTCATTCAGGACAGTATAAATTATTTTTTTTGTTGTAAGCTGCTTTTTTTCTTTTTCCTTTGTATCATATGAAACAGTAATAACCTTGCTTGGAAGTTTTATTTCCTGTTTTATTTAAGCTTTGTTCTACATTTATAACACACCAATGTGTGGAATGAGCTGGCAAGACTGTTGAAAATTAAATATGGGATTGGGGGAGGGTTATTTCCGTCATCCAGCAATGGCCTGGTCCCAAGGATGCCAGGACTATATTACATTTATGTAGGCACCTCCACAAAAAATGTGATACCTAAGGTTTAGAATGAATTTTTAAAAATGAATAATCTTGGATCTTTTATTTTAGTTTTAATTTCAAGCTATTAATTAAATTTAAGATTAAATTTAATATTTCCAATAAGCAAAATACTTTACTGTATTTCAAAAACTAAATTAGTGGAATTAGTTTGTTTTTTGCTAAAATAGCTGATTAGTGGACTTTTTAGTCATCTTTCATCACATCATCGTGTTTTGTTGATATGACCTTGCTCATTTCATATATATAGCTGCATTTTTACTTATTCAGGACAGTATAAATTTTTTCTTATTAAAAAATCTTCCAAAAATAAAATATATTTTTCTTAAATTTTATTTGAGGAATATTAGCTGACAAAATATAATTAATCTGATTGGAAGCAGATATTATTAAATTTAAGTTTAAAATATCGCAGAAATGCATTTTTTGACCTGACAGTAGCCCACAACCTGATGACATATCTAATGTTCTACGGAGACTTTATCTGTAAAACATAATTGAAGAAAATGACATGAGTGAGCACCTTCTTTATATAAGTTTTTAAGTACGTGGTAATTTAAGAAAATATTCTACTTAATCTAATGTGAATAGATAAATTAACTAAAGGTAAATACTAGCGAAAGCTATTTTTTATTGGAATGACCTTAATTTATAGATGTTCTGATGTATGTGGAAAAGCAATTCAACTACAAGTTTCACCTACAGACAGTCTTAGTTTGAAATGAGAGACAGACGCGCGTATGCGAAAACTGTGTTGGAATATGAGTAAGAGGTAATAAACATCCTTATGAAATGTTGTTGCCAGAGAGTTGATGTTTTATGTACTTAGGCCACTAACGTCTGCTACGTTTTAAATTCATGTTATGTTCCTTTTCCTCCCCGAGTCAGCACATTTTAGTCGGGTGAATTGAGAGTTATTTCCCCTTCAACCTTGTAGCGTTCTCAATAATTATTTATGAACAATGGCATTTTTGGTACACGGCGATAATTGATTGTTATTTTTTTGTAAAAGTGTTGTTTTTTTTTAATTTTATAGTTTTCTGTTGACCCCTTGACAAATAAATAAAACTCCTTTTTACAAGCTGCTAAATTTGCAATATTCAATCGCCAAACAGTGAACTGTACACACTAAAAAAAAAACTTCAAAAGTTTTTACTAGCAAGAGCATTAAAGTGCGATTACTAAGCACCTGTTTCATAAGCTTTTAAGTAATTGTAATTTCAATCACTAGGCCAGGTAGTATTTACTTGCTCTTAATGGAAACAGGGTGGACAATAACTGAGCAGTACTAAAAATAAGAACAAGACATGGGCAGTGGAATGAGGACATCCTACACCTGTAGATTAAATAAAGGGTCCTATTTGGAATTCCTTGTTGCAGTTTAAAATGTTAGTTCATGAACTTGGTGATATAGTAATTCTGAGTTCAATCCCTGGGTTAGGCAGTATTTACTTGCTCCCAATGGAAACAGGGTGGACAATAACTGAGAAGTACTAAAAATAAAAACTAAACATGATATCCCTAAACATGAGCAGTGGAACAAGAACAATCTATACCTGTATTTTAAATAAAGGATTCAGAATTCCCTATATGTTACCTAGGTAACATATAGGAAATCGATATACACCTGATGAAAACTGAAGGACACAATGGCTGAAATGGTTGTGAGCAGCAACTAAGATGAGGACATAACTCCAAATGTAAATAGTGTAAAAAAATAATGACTCCTTCTCATCCAAGACAGTAATTTTTAATAATTTGATTTTGAAATTTAAAATTTTTAAACATAATTTAAGACAGACGTACTGACAAAATATTGTTAAACACTGTCTTTTCTTAAACTTTGCTCTTAAGTATTATCATTATTATTATTATTATTATTATTAATAATAATAATGAAGATACCTATTGCAGTTTCCGTAACTTACATGACTTAAGAATTTCAGTCATGAAGCATTTTTACCACCCAACGCATCGCCATGACGTTACCAGTAATAAAGTCACAGTAAAAGAAAAGTCACAATTTTTAGCTAGAAAAAAAAGTCACAGGTGGATGGTAATAAAGTCATCTATTTCTGTCAGGTACTTCACGGGTTTATGGGTCTGTTCTGTTTTCAACGGAAATTCATAGTAAAATTTGCATTGTCACTTGCACATGCAAACATATATCTATGACAAAATTGATCCAACCTCTAAAAAACGTTTTCTAACAATGCTACACTCGCATATTCGATATATTTCATAGTTGGAGTCCTAGTGTCCCGTAAGGCCCAACTTTAAGAACATTCAAATTTGAATTAAAGTTCCTTAATTTTCACTTTATGTATGAGACTGGGATTTTGTCCCCTTTTGGGATAAGAGGCCAAATTTAAGTCTGCTGGTTTTTTTGTTCACTGTGTGCTAACCTTGTCCCGTGACTTTTTTGCCTCTATTCGGGATTTTGTCTGTTGTGTGCTAACCTTTTCCTGTGACCTTTTTTTTACTTGTGATTTTTATTTATCTGGATTCTCCTACAAATGGCCCAGGCTACTGGAGGTGGGGCTATGTATTTTTATGACATCACACCATTCAGACTGGTTGCTGACCAAGGCTAAAGATCCCAGTCAATCAATAACTGGGCAGAGGAGAAGAAATGGATTTTTTATAGGTTTGATTCAACCCACAACAAATAAAAAGGTGAGAAAGGTTTTTAAATATAAAATATTTTTATTTTTGTGTTTTTACAACTAAATTTTTTACAACATGTTTGGGTTCTTACAGTCCTTGCCTGTAGTTGTTTGCAACGATGAAAAGAAATGTGATTTCTCCATGTGTATGCATGAGAAAAATGTGGCAAAGGAGGAAAGTGTAAGTGTCACGTAGCTTGGTGAGAAAGATGGGTGAATGAGTAATGGAATCTCTTTTAAGCTGATGTGTCGTGAACTTGTTGTCATCCCTTCTCCTTACTGGCTTGTCTGGTCTAGAAACTTTGCTTAATATATCCTTCAAAGGGATCACAAAGCATGATTTTTATTATTGGCAGGAATGCGAAGAATTAGTTGAAAAATTATTAAATATCTATTTTCAAAGGGTTTATTGACCAACTCAGAAATCATTTTTTGTCATTTGCTTTTTGACTATCTTGGTGTTTATTTCCTCTATATATTCATGCCTTTCTCTGAATGATATTCCATGAAAGGGAGCATAAAGATCTTGGCTTGGCAATGTTTCTTTCTGAGCTGCTAACCATGGTATCCATGTTACAACATGACCAGCAAATTTACTTTTTTTTTTCTTACATTTATATATGTTACAAAATAAACTAAGTAAAACTGACTAGTAAAGGATGAAAAATGTTTTGCGGATTTTGATGTCATTCTGAATTCATTTTTTTTTATTTTGTCTAAATCCGAGAATTTCTTTTGTTCATGTTAAATCTCAAAATAACACAAAATAAAATTCACTATTTTTTTTTATCCATAATTTTGAATGTGTTAAAATTATTCAGTCTTTTAACAAGAAACATCTCCAGTTGATTTCTTTAAAACTAGCTTAAAAGTTGCCCTATGGGGCGGCATTTAAGTTAGCTCCTGTAGAGGCCTCTTGATTGGGCCTTCATCACAGTAGGTAGGAAGGCGTAGATGTGATAGGCAACAATAAACTACAGAAGAACTCAAAATTGATCGCTGCATTTAAGTATTGCATTAATATTTAAGCTTACCTTTTAAAAGTCCAACGATAATTCTTCTGCCACCACTTAATTTAAAGACAATTTGATGTACGTAGGTCCTTACTTTCCATACAAACAATTATTTTTATTTTATGGGTGACTTTTGCTGGATTTCACAGTTAATTTTGATTATTCCCAAATTTATTTCCAAGTTATAAAAATTGTCATCGCACAAAAAAAATTGTTGCAAAAAATCACATAAAAAAATCGCTGAAAACAATTGCAGTAATGAAAACTTGGGAATCCAAAATTTCAGGATTGCAGGTCTGGATCTGGCCCAGAATGTTTTTAATTTGCTCACAGAGTCGGACCGATTCCAAAATGGTATGATATGTTGGGCTACGGCCTCTAGGAGTAAAGTTGGAAAAGTGTGACACACTGATACACTTCCATTCATATTTTTTATATAGATGGAAGGATCTATTATGACAGGTCTCTAATTTGTATTTAGATACATTATATTTATTTTCAATTTTTCTAGTTGAATTGTTCATCTATATTGCATATAATCCATTATTGTACATAATTAGGTTACAATAATTATTTTATTTTATATGAATACTACCTTATGAAAATTGAGATGTAGCAGGGTGGGGCTCCCCATATCATAGAATCGGTGGGGAACACAAGAACCTTGCACCAACTCTGGTTAACATTATCACCTTTTAAATAATTTATTTTTCTAGTTTTAGTTTCACAAGAGAACTAAATATCAAAAAACGAATATTGTCTGATTATTTTTTAAAACTTACCTGTAATGGTATATACTTTTTCTTCTTAATTTTTTGTTTCATAAGTAAACATACACACACACACACATACAGAGTTTTGCAATTCAATAGTTAAACTATATAGCCTTATCATTCTATAGTTGAATCATAAGGCTATATAGTTAAACTATACAGCT
>OZ038508.1:82455450-82675450 GCA_964036315.1 Acanthosepion esculentum | reverse complement strand
AGCAGGAGAAATGTTTACTTGCAGGAAAATATTGAATATAGGTGTCAACTCCCTAAAATAAAAATGAAGAACGAGGTTTCCCAACAAGGGGCTCACAGGAACCACAGAAGTGAATTAAATCAGTTTGATATTTTTGAGTGATAGTTATTCCTATGTAACATATTATCATTCAAGAATTTTATACGGTCAGTGCAAAATAATAGTCCACTTAGAATAATCAATGGTGAAAGAAAGGAAAAAGGAACAGGGCAAAAATAATATTAAGCAAGCAAACAATATATGCAAGGCAAAGGAACCGTAATAAGGCAAAAAGTTCACAAATTAAGAATGGTGTCAACACAAAAGGGAATACAGACAAGCGATGGCAGCGTTCTGACAAGAAAGAACAGAAGTTAGTCTGATGAGACCAAGAAGTGACCTGTCTTATTGGTCAGTGAAAAAACCCAGCATGCATTTGTGTGTTTTTTGCCTCTAAATTGGAGAGGGCAAACTTTTTGACAGTCATTCCCATATTGTTTTGGGGATTGTTGTATGAATGTATTTTTGTATAAATGCGGTATTGTGGTGGAAGGATTTAAAATTATGTTTTGGTCAGTGAATGTGACTAATTAAGTTAAAGTTAGACGCATGATGACCATCCTACCCCATTCCCATTTTTGGCCTTGTGTCACATTTATATTTATATACAGTGTAACCCGGATATAAGAGAGTTGTCGGGACAGGAGAAGAAGTCTCTTATATCCGTGTTTGGTCTATTATATATACATTAACACAGGCTCTAATTTGGGACCAGAGAAAATCTATCTTATATCCGGGTCACACTGTACAATAGATATTAATTCCTATACTAAATTGACAGGGTCAGCCTTTGATATTTTCCCATTCTGTAATTTATTTTGCCCCTCGCTCACCTTTAGTGAGCAAGCTTCTTCAAAAGATTCTGTCTTTTGGCAGAATACAGCAGTCCGCTCTTATTTTTCTGTGGGATGGACGGATCTGACATAATTTTATTTTCATTTGAATGTTTTGGTTTCTTTTCATTTCATTATCAGGTTCATTCCCTCCCCTCTCATTTCATGTTAAATTTTTATATATTTTTGTAAAAAAAAAAAAAGACAATTTGTATATTATGAAATGTTTATGTCATGGTTTTTTTTATGTAGCATCCCTGTGAATATGTGTTATTTTGGTAAATGTTGAATGGGGCGTGGAAGGATGTGTTCTTGTGGTGAAGGAGTCAATTGTAAGAATGAATGGGTTGTGAATCTGATTAGCTAGGTCTAGAATAGTCAATGACAACCTGCTTTCGCCATTTCCCCTTTGGCCTTGTGTCAAATGCAAATGTATTTTTTGCAAAATAAACATTCCCATACTAATTGAAACTTATTTGAATAAGTAAACAAATTCAATGAATTAAGTTCAAATTCTGTCATAATCTGTTCCATGTATTTTCACACAAATGCCCTTGGTATATGCATGAATTAAATTCTTCTCCCTAGCAACTATGGCTTAGAGTAGACTGGGCTCTTAAGCCTTGAGTGGCAGCCTTTCCGAAGAAGCCATGGCAATTCACAGATAATAAAGGAACTTGACCTGTGGAGAGTAGGATTGTCCCCATTTGGTTTGCTAAGACGCTGTTAGGTGGCACTGTTAACCCGCTATTTCTTTTCAGCATGACTGAACTGTTACATGATATCTGTCTTCCTGTATGGCGCTGAATGCTGGACCATCTCCTCAAAAATGGAGAAGAGACTTGAAGCAACAGAAATGTGGCTCTACAGAAGGATACTGAGGATACCATGGAATGAACATATGAGCAACAATGAGGTTCGGGAGAAAATTGAAACAAAAAGGAAACTTTTACTTAACATCAGGAAGAAGCAGTTGAAATTTCTGCGGCACATAATGAGGAAGGAGGGCTTGGAAAATCTGATACGCAAAGTACAGATTGAGGGAAAGAGAGACAAAGAAAAGTAGTGTGTAACATACTTGATGAGCTTGAGTAAATGAATGGTAGAACAGGGTTTGGGAGAAATAACAAAACTTATTAAGAGCTACAAGTGACAGGAAGATGTGGAGGGCTATGATCGTCTACGTCCTGAAGGGACACGGCATATAAAAGTAGTGACAACACAGGACCTGTCTCCGGGATAATATATAACTGCTCTTTTTCACACCGACATAGACATTATATACAAAATTCCTAATAGCTAGATTTTAATGTTGTCTTTCTATTCAGTTATTTTACAAGCATATAAGTATATTTTATTTCTTTTTAGTCATTTATTCACCATATGTAAAACATGAAAATATTGTCACGTTGGAATTTATTACTTTTCCTTTCATTTCTACAATTAAAGACAACCCATCAAGACATGAATGATCGTGGCTCTCCACACTTTTCTGTCCTTTGTAGCTCTTAGTAAATTTTTGCTATCTCTCCTAATCCCTGTTCTGCTGTTAACACAAGCTCATTACGTAGGTTTTGCGACGCTTTCCTCTGACCCCTCCTATAAATGTCAGATTTTCCGAGCCCTCCTTCCTTGTTAAGTACCATAGAAATTTCAACTGTCTCTTTCTGATGTTGAATATAAGTGTCTTTTATGTTTCTACTTTCTCTAAAACTTTGTCGTTGGTTGCATGTTCAGTCCATGGTATTCTCAGTATCTTTCTGTAGAACCAGCATCAAGTCTCTTCTTCATCTGTGAGGTGTGAAGGCCTTTGATTGGATCTAATAAATAGGGAGGAGTAGATGCAATAGGCAACAATAAACTACAGAACTCAATTTTTAAAAGTTCAACAATAATTCTTCTGCTGCCACTTAATTTAAAGACAATTTAATGTCCCTACTTTCCATACAAACAATTATTTTTATTTCATGCGTGGATTTCATAATTAATTTTGATTATTCCCAAATTCATTTCTAAGTTATAAAAATTGTTATATAGTGTAACCCTGATATAAGAGAAACCCGGATATAAGAGATTTCATCTGGTCCCAAATTAGAGCCCGTGTTAATGTATATATAATAGACCAAAGCCGGATATAAGAGAAACCCGGATATAAGAGACTTATCCGGTCCCGACAACTCTCTTATATCCGGGTTACACTGTAATACAAAAAAAAGTGTTGCTAAACATGTAAAAAAAAAAAAAAATCACCAAAAAACAATCATAGTAATAAAAACTTGGGAACCCAAAATTACAGGATTGCGGGTCCATTTCTGGCCCAGAATGTTTTTAATTTGCTCAGAGTAGGCCTGATTCCAAAATGGTATATGTTGGGACAGCCTCTAAAATTAAAAAAAGTGCGATACACTGAAATTTACTTCTTAAAACAGCTGCGTTTGTTTTTCGTCTGAAACCAATATTATAAAAAGGGGATCCCTACAAATTCTGAGCAGCGTATTTGGAGCCTACCTGTCGCTTATTTAAGGGGGGGGCTTAGATTTAATTTGATTTTCGGAGTTAACAAACATCTGCTGCATAAATTCAGGTCGCTACGGCTCAGAAACAAAACGACGCATTAGAATTTAGACAACCCACCAGACGATAATTGAAACAAACAACCCGGTCGCTTTCACCACAAAGAAAAGTCTTCGGCTGGTGTGCTTGATCTAATTCTAATCTTTGCTGTGTACCAAATTATTCTTTGAAACCAATTCAGAGAAGTATTTCTCTTTTTCTTCACTTTAGTTTTCTGAGGACATTCTTAGGCAGCAATAAATTTAATTTTAATTTTTAATTGTTAAAAAAAAGGCATATTTCATTTTCATTAAGTTTTTACATTTAATTACTATTATTGACCATCATTACACACAAGGAAATTTGTGTAAATTCTTTTTTTTTTGTGTTAAAGAATAAATTTTATCGTTGTTTTTAAATTCGGCTCGTGTCTGTCACTTTTTTTAGTTGTGCCCATAAAAAAATTGCTACTTCACAACTCAATGTTTGAACTTTGAACTATTTTTTTACGTTCTGAAGAGATATGGAATTTGCATATTGTGACATTGTGATGTTAATGGATGCATTTTTGTACTTTTCCTGAAAAAAAAAAGCATCGCAGATTATCCACTCTATTCCAACTACCGAGCTAAAGCCGCAAGTAGTTTGTTTCCTTCTTTTCTGTGTTTCATTTGTCGATGTAATCTCCACATGAAGAAAACACGTGACTTACACTCCCGCCCTTTTGAGTAAACTTTCTTGAGGAGGCCAAACAAAAACAAACGTGTCAATATATCAACATGCCCCTCATCCTTTCTATATCTTTAGTCTCATTTTCTTCCCTTCCTTTCCCTTGTCTGTTTGTCAGTCTGAAATATCTTGTTGTCGGGCTTAGCTTTCAACTTATCATTATAAAGCGTCTGTTATTGAGAGAATTTTGCGCGCCAAACAAAAAGAAAGAAAACAAACCGTTGACAAGTCACGTGCACAAAACTTTCCTTCGTTCTAATTCAAATTTCTTTCTTTTTATCTTTGAAAATGATTATGTTATTTAAAATTTAAATCATTTCGCATGGAGCCATTTTTTTTTTAAATCTACCGTTTTACAAAGAAATCTTCACTATTACTATTTTACAAAACAAAAGTAAGTTTTAATAATTAAATTAATAAATTAAATATAAAACTAGTGTATTTTTAAATTCCCGGCCTGTTGAGATTTGTAAATAAATGTTTGTAAACAATTTTTTTTAATCATTTCACTACAAGCAAGGCAATAAAACCACTAAGACAAGTTGTTAACGAGTGTGAAAAAAAATATGAAAAAAAAGGAAAAACACTATTTAAAGGAAAGATACAAATAAAAGAATATTAACAAGAATTAAGCAAACAAGAAGTTGACACTGCATTTTTAAATTTTTTAAGATTAATAATTTTAAACAAAATGCCAAATAAAGTATTTCAGAATGTAACATGCCGTATAAGAATCAAATTGCTGAAGAAATAATTTTCAATAATGTTTTTTTTAATATTTTGTGAACTTGTAAAAAAATAAAATAAAATATAAAATAAAAGAAATTATTTTGTTTTTTATTTTATTTTATTTATTTATTTTTAAATATTATTTTGTAAACTTGTAAAATAGGCACTGCGACCATAAACATTTTTTAAAAAGATTTTTTTGGTGCTAAAAAAACTCCATTTTTTTTTTTTCTACTATTCATTTCTTACTAAAAATTACCAACTGTTTTACTTTTGGCAGTATGGAACATGTTTTTTTAGGGTTAAGAAGGGGGTTAAAGAAAGGCAAAGATTTAAAAATCATTAACAATTTTTTTATAAAACAAAAATAAAAAAATCAACAAATAGTATTTAATGCCATTAAAAAAAACTACAAGTCATGGTTTTTCTCCTGAGTATTTTCCAGAAATAATGAGTGCATCGTTATTTATTTAGGTAGTACCGCTGATTTGTTTTCCTAAGCTGGCTGGAGTGATCGTGAATATCTTACTTAAGGGAAAAAATAATTGTTCAGTTTGCTGTGTTAAATTCATTGTAAAAAAAACAATGTATGTGATAAATAAATTGAAATTCCTAATTTGAAGTTTGTTTTTTTTTCATAGTAGCCTCTGCAAATGAAGACAAATTAGAAAAAAAAATAACGCATTCGGTATTACAAAACTTTTTTTTCACTTTGTCATTCATTTCCTAACACTCTTCTGATTTTGTTTTAGAATTTTTTTTCCTCACATTAATAATTATAGTTACTATAGACTAAGCACTCCGGGTTGTGACTTTATAAAGAAATTGTATTTTTATTTTAATCATGTGAACATATTTGTTTTGGCTTCCGTAGGGAAGATCAGTTTTACTTTTAGGGTGAACAATTTACATGGCAAACTGGATTTTCGGTATTAGCGATCTGAATCTCGGATCTTTTCTCTTAAATTCATCCGAAATTATTAATTCACCCCAAAATAAAACGAATTTATATTTACTAAAATTCACACCAAATTCTCCCAGAGTGAGGACCTTCCATTGCACTCTGTTTGGGTTGACCTTTGCGCGCCCCAAATATGGGCAATGCGGGTGCATCGACACAGGCAGTAGTATCTTTCCTTTGGAATGAGGCTAGGATCATTACCCGGCGTCCCCCAATACGTGAAATGCCGGGGTAGCTTGAGCAATTTTTCCATGGTATTATTTAATTATTATTGCTGAAAAAAAAACCCACTGACTTTGGGTCACATTCGGTAGCGATGCGAGCGGACTGAAACCTCATCTCTTTTATTTGAAATATTTTTGAAACATAATTTTAATTATTTACTTGCCAGTATTTAAAATCCCACCACACCTCGTTTTTTTTTTTTTTTTGTTTTTTTTTTTCACACAATATGAGGTATATTCCTTATAAAATGTAGCTTTTGATAAAAGTTTTTGTATCCAGCCCTGGACTTTTCTCGAAAGAAATTATTTTTAGCATATTTTTCTCCTCGAATCAAAAGTACTTTTTAAAAAAAATTTGCAGTGTCATTTCCTAGAGATTGAATGTGTCTCTTTAATTTCATGTGAAAACCTAGGCAAATATAACTCAAAACATTGCGAAGTTTAATTAATTCTTGAAATGTACTGTCTGTATTTTATTTTATCAAATTCCAGTAAAAGAAATTCCAATAAATAAAATTCCAGTAAAAAAAGAAAAAAAAAATATGACAAATTCCCAATTCTATTAAGCAGTCTTTGTCTAGGTCCATGAAAGATCAATTTCAGGAATGATATATAAATACAACAACAGGAAAAACTTCTTTGTTAACACATTTTGTCCTCAGATGGACTTTATCACGACAAATGTAAGGATTTTATTCTCCAACAAGTATCTATATAAATGAAAGTAAAATGTTAGTTTCCTTGATAAAGTCGATTAGATGACAAAATGCTTCAGCTAAGAAGTGCTTTCAGTTTTTACCTTTTATTGTCTTCTTTTTACAGATATATTTTAGTTATATCTGAATATTTGACACACATACAAATGTTATGGATTTGAATAAAACCGCAACAATAAAAAATGACAAGAAAGATTTTTAAATATAAAAAATTTATATTTCCATGTTTTTATAACTAAATTTTTCTCAGCATGTTAAAATTTCTTGTTTGTAGCTGTTTGTTAAGATGAAAAGAAATGCGATTTCTTTGTGTGTATGTGTGAAAAAGAAAGGCAAGAGAGAAAGTGAGGAGGAAAGTATAAGTGTCGCGTAGCTTGATGAGGAAGAGTTTAAATGTCACGTAGCTTGGTGAGAAAGAGTGAAAGTGTCATGTAGCTTGGTAAAGAAGAGTGTAAATGAGTAAGAGAATCTCTTTGAAGCCATGCTGTGAACTGATGTTGCATGTATCCATCTCTATCTCCTTATTGGTTTTGTCTGTCTAGAGACATAAATACACTTCAAAAGGATCATGGAGCATTCCTTTATTGCTGGCGAGAATGCAACCCATTGATTGAAAAATGTTAAATATTTATTTTCAAAAGATTAATTTATTAACCAGAAGGATGCACGGTTCCTCCGACTCAGAAACTGTTTTTTTGTCATTTGATGATTGGAGTTTATTTTCGTCTTTGCTCCACACACACATACATTACAGTTCAAATATTTGAGGCCACCCATGGTAATTTTTTAAATTGGCTCCAAAAATAGTTGTTTTGTACTTTAAATAAGAGAAAATTACTGTGCATGGTTAAAAAAAAGTGAGATGTGACTTTTATTATTATAAATTTTATTATGACAAAAAGAGAAAAAAATCATTTTATGATTAAATTTTGCTCTTTTCAAAATCTCCTCCTTTAGTCTTGATTACTGCAGCACAAATTTTTGGCATCATTGCAAAAGTTTCTCAACGTATAAGTCAATTAAAAGCCGCACGATACACATTTAGGCGATCGTGTATCTTTCGATAAATGACTGACAAGGCAGAACATTTTTCCTGCAGTAGGTTACCATTTCTTTCTACAGTAGACTGGTTGCCAACCAAGGCTAAAAAATCCAGTCTCTCCTGCTATTTAACCCATAGCTGGGAGGGGAAGAGATGGATTCATACTTTTCCCAAGGGTATTTGTGCAGAAGTGAATATAACAAACACTACTGGAATTCGAACTCGACTCTCGCAAAGTATAAGTTTGATAATTGATTCCATTCTTTTTTCAATGACTCTAAGATTTCTTTTTCATTTTATTTTCACTCTTCTATCAAGTTCATCTCATGCTAATTCTGGGGGTGGCTTCAAACTTTTGAACTGTAGTGCGCATGTGTGTGTGTGTGTGTGTGTGTGTGTATATATATATATATATATATATATATATATTGAACGATAAAAATTATTAAAAAAATTAGTTAAAATCTTCAGACATACTGGGTTGTAGATTAATATTCTTACGTTTTTATTATTATTATTATTTCATTTAGATTCCTCGACTAGTTTTGGCCAACATGGCCATCATCAGGAAAAAAAAATGTTCCTGCTTGCTGGTAGCAGTAAACTACAGAAATGAATGTCTTGATGGAGAAAACGAACTTTTGTCTGTAGTTTTCATTTGTTTTTTATTTGTTTTTTTTATCTTTTTAACATGAGTTTATTAACATTCCTTGTGTTGGTCAAACAGTCTCTTTTAAGTTGTTATTTGAGATAAGAGCTGGATGGATTCATGCTAGTTTGAATTCCCTCGGTCAGTTTGGCAGTTTTATTGGTACCTGGAGAGCGGATGGTAAGAGTGTGTGTGTGTGTGTGTGTGTGTGTGTGTGTGTGTGTGTGTGTGTGTGTTATTTAGTTTAGTGTGTGTTATTTAGTTATTTAGTCTCTGGTAAGTGTGTGTGTGTGTGTGTTATTTAGTTTTTAGGAGTTAGTGAGTATGATATGTGTTAGCTTGTATATTGCTATGGGTGTGTGTTATCATTTGGTTCATTAGGAAAGTGAGTGAGTATGATGTGTGTAAATGTGTATATTCGTGTGGGTGTGTGTATAAGTGTGAGGCCTCAACACCTCTGTAAGCATGTCTGTTTTGTATGGGTGTGAAATGTGGGTGGGTTTTGATTTGTAGGGTTATGTATTACTACTATCTATATTGTTAAATTTATGGTTTAGCCCGGCTGGATACTGCGTTTGTAAACGTTGTATCCACTTATTTTCATGGAACTCTAAAATCTTTCTAATGTTATCTGCTTTGGGCTTTTCTATTCTCTCTCTATATATATTTCTATATATATATATATATATATATATATATATAATTAATTTGTTTCTAAGTTGATTGACATTATATCCAAGGTGTTTTTAGGCAGAAAGAATTCATCCAAACAAGTTTTGTTAAATCCAACTGACAAGGTAAAATAAAAATATAATAAATGAAATTAAATCGCCACCCCTTGTCGTTTGAACTTTATATTATTTAGCTTATATAATAAAGGTTAGCATGAAATCAGCAAGCCAAGTTTGTATTCACTTTCACACAAATAACCTTGGGAAAGGCATGAACTCATCTCTTTCCCCCTTCCCCACACCAACTATGGACTCTTTAGCCGTGATTGGCAACCAGTATCGGGAAAGGAGAAATCTGAATTCAGAACCTGAGAAAACACTTGTGGGTTACTCCACTTCTCTGCCAAAAGCCCTTGCTAAGGGTGCTCTTTAAGCACATGGGTAAAGTGCCCCCCACTAGGGAACGTTCATTTTCATAGTTTTCTCACTCTTGACTTTTTTGTCCTTTTACCCATGTGTATATACACACAAACCCATTCTTATTATAACTTGCTTTAATGTTTTTTTCTGTTCATTACAATTGTGTACACCTGTAATTCCTTTTGTTAATAACATGAATTGTTGTTTGTTGAAATTTATTCTTTAGTATTTTTACACGGACTTATATTGAGTTTGCCAATATAGTTTGCAAGATAAATGTTCCAGGATCCCATAAATATTTACTATCCAAAGTGATGATGCCTACAACATAATGATGACTAATATTTACTCAAATATTAGAGTATCCTGCAACAAGAGCATGGTGAGTTCTATGACAATAAAATATCTGTATGAATTCTCCTATCGCATCGTTAAATATTTGAGCTTAATAACTTTAACAAAATATTGCAATAAGAATCATGAATATGAATGCTGGTCGTTATTTTAAGAAGTAAGGGGGTACAAATGAAATGATTTGAAGTTGAAAACTTTTTCCATTTCAGTGAAACAACTGTTAAACACTTCTAGCTTCCCTTCTTTCTTTCATTCATTTTCTCACTGAAACCAGGTAGTGTCTTTTCCACTCTTTCCATGTGATCAAAACGGAATAGTCCATTATTTATGAGATATTGGCAAGAGACGTTAGACACATCTACTCTTCTTTCTTTCTTTCTTTTTTCATTTTTTTCTCCCTGGTCCCCTCTCTCTCTCTCTCTCACACACACACACACACACACACACACACACACACACACACACACACACACACACAATCATTCTTCTTATAATTAATTTTAATATTTTCTTTGTTTCATTACAATTGTCTACACCTGTAATTCCTTTTTTTTAATACATGAATTGTCGATTGTTTTAGTTTTATTGTTTTTTTTGTGTTTTTACCCAGACTCATATTGAGTCTGCCAATATTGTTTGTAGTATAGCTGTTTCAGGAGTCTGTAAATATTTACTATCCAAAATGTTGATTCATACAACATAATAGTGACTAATATTTACCAAAAACACACTAGTATCCTGTCTGGTGGCTCAGTTCTAAGAATTGAATTGTTAGGCTTCATAAGTCATGATCAACAGGAGGATCTTGACACACACATAAAACACATATACATAATGTATGTGTCATCCATTAACAGTATTGATAAAAAAAATCTTAACCTGTTCAAGTCCAGGATTAACTATTATCTTTTCCAGATATCCACATAAACTGTGCCTCGACCTACACTGTGGAGCCGACTCCCAAGAGGACACTTTTCAGATCACTGCAATCTTAACCTATTCAAGCCTGGGGCTAACTGTTATTTTCCCCACATATCTTTATAAAATGCCTCTTGCTTTTTAATCATTTCACTCCAAGTAAGGCAATAAAGCCACTGAGACTAAGGGGTTATGAGGGTGTAAGAGGAAAAAACACTATTAAAGCAAGAAAATAAAAGAACAGGAATTAAGAAGACAAAAGATGACAATTGACCTTGCATTTAAATTTTTGAAGATCAAGGTTGATCGGAAAGCAAGAAGCCAGAAGAGCGTTCCACAAGCAAAATGTGTGATAGAAGAAACTGTTAGCATAGGACTTACGGTTACTTTTAACCATTTCAACAGTGAAATCATGAGACCTAGCTGCCAATCTAATACTGCGTTTAAATGTGTAAAGTCCAGGTACCTTAATGGAAAGTTCATCAGAATAATTACAATGAAAGTATTTACAGAAAAGGCAGAGGAAAGCTATGTTATAGCGGTGAGAAAGTGAAAGTGATTACTCTGTAATCCTTAACCTAAAATGTCTTTTGGGTCTTGTACAGGATAAACATTATTGATAGATAAACAGATTACTCAATCTATTCAAAACATTTGAGTGATTTGATTTGTATCAATTTTTCTTTTGAACTAATATCCTCATCTTTTTGTTATTATCACAATGTTTCAACAGTTTTCTTATTCTACATGGGTTGGTAAATAACCTTTTCCTTTCATATATGATCAGCCATGCTTGATTTCATTGTTTCACTCCATAGATTAAATAAATGGTTCATTTAGGTAACGGTTCCTATATGGTATTTATTTCAATACTAGGCCTACTGAGGAACCCTTTCAATGTTCTTTTCATTCTACAGGGATTGGTGAATACCCTTTTCCCAAAAATGGCTGATTTCATTGTCTCACGCCATAGATTAAATAAATGGTTCATCTGGAAATTCCCTGTAGGTTACCTGGATTGACAGACACTTGAATAATGTCAGAGAGCACAACAGCCAAAATTTTGTGATAACAACAACAAGGATGAGGACATTACTCTTCATCCCAGAAATTCAGTTAGAAGTTTCTTTTGTATGTTTTTCAGGTGAGTGAAAAAAAGTCATGCAGGAAAATATAATGCAAAAAAGTCCTAAGCTGTTCGTCGATTCATTCTTTATTGTGTACAGCCATGAATTGTATGTCTCATGAACAAATGTTTTCTTATCCATGAAAATCTACCTCCAGAAGATTTGTTCCTTTGTGGTTGATGATTCCTGAGAAAATATTTATGAGAAACTACGTTTAGAACAACAAACATGAGTCCACTGTATGAGAAGTTGAGCTGATTCAGACAAAACCTGATTACGCTCTTGTTAGGTTACCAAATAGAAAAGAAAGTACTGTTTGTCTCCATCATCTCGCTCCTGTTGGAGAGGAAATGACAATCTTTGAACCTGAATCAGTTACAATAGCCTCAAATAGCCTTATACCAGGTTCAGATTGAAATAAAATACCAGAATCAGAAGATACTGTACCACATTGTCCAATGATTCCATTGAAAGGGCTGAACCAGGAACCTGTAACGTTGCTAGTCCAAACACTGCAAAAATGTCCACCCCAAATCCTCTAAGATGCTCTAAGCATATTATCAAAGAACCAAAACAAACTTCTCCCCTTTTCCCCAGCAAAGACATTTCCAACGAATAAGGTGTTCCGATGGAACTATTTTGATAAGCTTTGCCTCTGGGTCTGATTATGGAGACACAATGTCTAGTACAGACCAATAAAAAGACCTCCTTTTCAATACTATTTTCAACCAATGAGAAAATCAGAATTTTAAATCCAAGGCAAATATGAAAATTAGTTAATTGAACTAGCCAGCACAATATAAGGTAAGTATATCATCACTATTCATTATGATTCAGCTTATGTGTGAGTAGCCAGGAAAGATGAGGTCAGTAGAACAATTCACTTAATTAAGGTTGAGAAGATATCACTGGATTCTAAGATAATCCTTGACTCGCAAAGAACCCCGGAACAACACAAAAATTTAAAAACAGATAATTTTGAAAATGAAGGCTTTATCTGAAGCAAACACACAAACAGAACCTATTTTCCTCAACAATATGAAGACATCTTACTCAATTATAATTCTACAAAGTAGAACCAACATCTGAAAGTTTTCCAAAAATGACAATCATTCTGCAACTCCTTGCATTCAATAAACAGACTCCCTGACAACTAACAATTTGAGAATTGGCTCAACAAAACTTTGCTGACACTTTGCTGACACTTTTATACTTTCTACCAAGGACTTTTATAACTTCTGCAAGTAATATAAATCCCGACTTTCTTATGAGAATTTTTCTTCTGCCTAGCTTCTTTTATTTCAAAAGAATATTTCAGCACATATCTTTTCCTATTAATTCTTCTAAATAAACTATTTTTTTCTATTTCAATTTTAGACTGAGTAAGAATCTTTTTTATTGTGAGCTTAAAGAGGTGTCAATTGATATTTTGTTCGTATGAGAACATTCAGATAATGGACGAGAACGACTATAAATTAAACCTAGCAGAACCAATCAGGAAGAGGGGCAAATATTTTCTGACCAATAGAAACCAGAGAATCATCTTTAAATCAACCCTTCTTAATGTATTTATTCAGACAGTATGCATTCGTCAATGGTAAAGACCATTACACTGTTCAAACAAACATTTATTTAAATTTTTTTTTTTAAATTTCACTCCAAGCAAGACAATAAAGCCACTAAGATGCAAGGGGAGTTACTGAGAGTGAGAGAATATGAGAAAACAGGAATTAAAAGAAACAGATGATAACATTGCATTTAAATTTTCAAAAATTTAAGTAAAGATCTAAGTTAAAGCAAGCGAGAGACTAGAAAAGCATTCTACAAGCGAAAAGAGAAGAAACTGTTAGCATAGAACTTACATCTAGCCATTTCAACTGAAAAATGATGAGACTGTGCCGCCAAATTAATAATGCACTTAAATTTATAAAGTCTAGATACCTTAGAGCAGAGGTTCTCAACCAGGGGTAAATTTACCCCTAGGGGGGTAAAAGATTATATAGTCGGGGGTAAATAATTGAAGTTTTTTTTGGGTTTTTTTTTAAGCGTATCACCCCAAGCAAGGCTGGAGGCCACTATCACGCAAGGGGCTATAGAAGGGAGAGCAGATAGGAGTGGTAAAGGAGAGGATGTGGAGAAAGAGAAAGACAGTGGGTCGATCAAGGCAAGGGGGTTACAGAAGATTTGGAGCGAGAGCAGATAGGAATGAAAGATGAAAGGATGTGGAGAAGGGAAGTGGATAGATCAAGGCAACTGGAGATGTCGATTGACGCTACACTTAAGCCGTTGGAAGTACCTGATAATTTAAAAAATAATTCATCAATGCTTTATGATGGCTATGAATTTTTTGTATGGGAGTAGGGGGTAAATGGAGAAATACATAAAGCCAAGGAGGTCAATGATGGAGGAAAGGTTGAGAATGGCTGCCTTAGAGGAAAGTTTATGAGAACAATTACTATATAAATATTTATAGAAAAGGCACCAGGAAGCTATGTTACGGCAGTTGAAGAGGGACTGAAGTCAAGATGCCAGGTCAGGACCAATAAAATTGCAGATTCTTTTTTGGATTTCAATAAGAATCTTTTAATACATAGCAAAAGCACCAGCCAAGATTTAGCAGCTATATTTGATGCATCGACACATGGTAGCTTTATAAATGTACAAGATAGATTCTGGTGAGTAAAATTGTCTAGTACGACAAAGGGAAGTAACTTTCCTAGCAGCAAACCTAACAATTAATCTTTCCACTGCATGTTAGCAGAAAACATTAGCTCGAGAAGGTGCAATAAGTCACTCCTGGAGGTTAGCCATGCTGTTGGAAGGCAAAAAAAGATTCTCTGAGGCGATTAAAAGAGAAGAGTTTTGCTTTAGAGGCATCAAAATTAACAAGCTATTTCTTGCTCCAGTTAACAACACAGTGCAGGTAATTTCTAAGACCAGCTGCCAATTTATATTGTATCAAACCGATCAGACTTACCATTAAGAAAGAACTAAATAGAATCCAACACAAGCGTACATTATTATTATAATGATAGGTGCAAGTAAAGGTTTCCTTCCTTTGTTATTTAAAAAACAATTATCATACAAACCTATAGCAAATAAATTCACTAAGACGCAAGTGTAAAAGAATATGGAAAAAAAGAAAGAAAATAAATTAATAAGGAGAGAGAGCAATAAAAGAACAGGAATTAAGAAGACGGCAGATAACGATTGACATTGCTTTTAATCTTTTGAAGATCAAAGTTGACTGGGAAGCAAGAAGCTGGAAGAGGCTTCCATAAGTGAGAAGTGCAGTAGAAGAAACTGTTAGCATTATGGTGACATCTAGCAGCCATTTCAACTGTAAAATGATGAGACCTAGCTGCCAATCTAGTACTGTGATTAAATTCGTAAAAAGACAAAGTACCAAAGAGGAAAGCTAATCAGAACAATTGCCCTGAAAATATTTATAGAAAAGGCACAATTGGCAGTTGGAAAGTAACTGAAGCTGAGATGCCAGGTGAGGATCAATAACATTGCAGATTCTTGTTTGGATTTTATCAAGAATTACTAAATACATAGCAGAATCACCAGAACAGATATGGCAGCAATATTCAATGCACTGATGAATAGTAGACTTATAAATGTGCAAGATAGATTCTGGTGAGAAAAATTGTCTAGCATGAGACAATGAACCAACTTTTATAGCAGCAGACCTAGCAATTGATTCAATATAATCTTTTTACTTCATGTCATATCCACTGATAGAATTTAAAAAATAATCTTAAACTATTTTCTTGCATACATTAAAATAATGATTAGTGAATTTTACTATATACCAAGTATAAACCATAAATTTAACACTTAAGTTTAACAGGTAAGAGATTTATTTTAATATAGCTACACAAATAAATGAATCATCTAAATACTTTGGTGCCATTATTGACTTTGGGTGTCTAGCCACAGACTTCAAAGCCAAATTGTGCTACAGGAGATGACAAACAGATGCGTCTGCAAGTACATCACCTGGGAGTTTGTTTGCAAAGATCAGAAAATGTCATTATTTATTCTTTTTCATGTAAGACATCTCTCTCAAAATTGTCTGCTGTAGACATCAAATAGGTTTATAATCAACATTACTGCTTGAACTTGAAATTATAGACGACATTGTTATTCAATCTGTCATCCAAGAAAGCACCGTTCGCCTCATAAAATTCTCCAAATTCCTACTGTTCTCCTCTTTGAAACAGGATACGGGGCAAAATTGTTTATTGGAATGGTTGGCAAAATATCGGCTAATTGCCAATTGATTTGAACTTTATAAAATGTTAAATAGTAAGGATTTCCTTAGAGTTGGTTCACATATTTTATTAATTTAGTAAATATTTATAAATTCCTGAATAAAAGAAAATTGTTTTCATATTTGTTTCTTTATAAATTGGTAAATAATAAATATTGCATTAGTTTTAATTGTATTAGTTTTGTAAATATAAAATTATTCTTGTAAATAAACAATCTAATAAATAGATAATGTTCAATTTTTTTGTTTACCAGGATACAGTAG
This sequence comes from Acanthosepion esculentum, assembly GCA_964036315.1. NCBI lineage: Eukaryota > Metazoa > Mollusca > Cephalopoda > Sepiida > Sepiidae > Acanthosepion > Acanthosepion esculentum. The sequence continues at coordinate 82,658,903 of OZ038508.1, read as the reverse complement.
CATGCTTATCTGATAAACATAACTGTGATTGTGTTTACATAAAATATTTGTTCTGTCTATAAAAACATCTATAATAATCAAGATGCAAACAATAGTTCAAAGAAACTATGGTATATTAATGATTCTTCATCTCAAAAATGAAATGCAAAATTATGTAATGGCATAGGAATCCACCATGATAACCAAATGTCGAAACCATCTTATATAAAGTTTCCAAAAATACACCATTGATGTACTTCATGCTTTCTCAATGTTCAATAACATTCCGAGGAAGATCTTCTTTCAGGTTTCATGTAATAAAGACTTGGTTATGTATTGTAGCAAACAGCAAATCAGAAAAATTATTATTATTATTATTATTATTTGTGTATGCTATGTTTCCTGTTTTGTATCCTGTAGAGATGGGTCCAAACTATGGTCCTTAGGCCCTATAGGAAAATTGTCATTTAATTGATAGCACTTTTCTTAGTATATGGGATATTCCTAGTAGGGCGATCTTCTGGCAACTTTATGCTGATGTTACCTGGGACAATATTAGTAAAATTGTTCATTCCTTTTCTCAAGAGGCCCGGTGCTCCGATTACTACTGGTACAGTCTCAGTTTTCATTCCCTACATCCTGTTAATCTCGGTCTCCAGGCCCTTGTATTTGGACAATTTCTCAATAATTTTCATGGAGGTGTTTGTCTCAGATGGTACTGTTATGTCAATAAGCATGAATTTCTTGTCTTTTATGTTGATGATGATGATATTATTATTATTATAGTAGTAGTAGTCAGTAGTATAATAATAATACTGACTATTTCTACTACTACCCCCACCCCACCCACATCCTTTCAAATCTCTGTACCTAATGACCAAAAATATAACATGATGTCTTATTGTGATCTATGTTATCAAGTTTCCCAGAGTTAAAGGGTGCATTTTTGACCCTTGAAATAGATTTAAAGTCCCACCCGGCTTTTTAACCCCACTTACTGTGACCTAAATCGTTCGTTGAAAACTTTTTAGTTAATTTAAAAAAAAAATACATTGTACTTTGAGTCTTTGACATATGACGGCAACGACACTTAAAATTATCACCTTTTTGGGGGCAATCAGGTTTACTTTTTGCAAAAATGCCCCGACATTCAAGTGTCTGTCTGTAGATAAGAATTTTTAAAAAAGCGAGATGTGTTACTGTAAAACTTGTGTTTGGTATCAGTATTTGACTATATGGGCCTACCGGGAAAAAATTAGTTTTATTTTATTTTCTTTGTAATTTTTTTCTTTTCGGTTGTTAGCCATTCTTTCTCGCCTGACACTCGGTGCAATGATAAGACAACAAAATAAATAAGAAAGAAACAAACAAATAGATTGTGAGAAAACAGGTAGGGACGTGAATGGAAAATTTAATGACTTCATTTTTTTTATCATTGCAAATCTTATATCTTGCTAAGTAGTTTCTCTCATTTTAAATTGTATTTTCAGTTTCTTTTAACCTTTTCTCTAGAAGCTTAATGATAAGCAAGCCATGCGCTTGGCGACAAATAACGACTATTTTTAGCAACTGATCACGTAGCATTTTTCGTCACACGAAAAAGGAACGGGGAAAACAACAGTAAATAAACAAGGTCGCAAAATGGGGTGGGGACAAATAAATCAACTGTCTGTTCACTTTTGTTTACTTGTGTATATATTCGTTTAGTGTTGTTGATGTATTTTGTAACCTATATACTTATCAGACAACAGCTGATTCGGTTTTATACTGTTTTTTTTTTTACCTACGGAGCGACCATAAAACAGACTCTGATTCAGTGGAAGCAGACTTAGCTTCTATTGTCGAATTTCGGAAAAAAATTGTAATAAATAAATCGATAAAAAAAATAGTGTTCCTATTCTGTTATTTTTATTTAATTCGTTTGTTGCCCTGTCTCACATTTTAAAATTTTACAAGGACAACAATGTTCTTTATTTTGAGTTCATTGAAAGCGCGGTTTCATTTATTTTATTACATTTTACAAGCTTTCAGACATAAAGAAGTTATGGCCTGATTATTCTTGAACCAGCTGCCAAGGAAGGAAAGGTCGCAAACTAAAAATAATCCAGCAACCAAACACACTTTTTTTGTGTGTTATTTTTTAAACTAATAATATTTCTTTAAAATCAGATTAACTACTTTCCAGCTATTATTCAATAATTTATTCCTCAAATAAAGTTACAGAAAAGTATATTTTATTTTTAGAATATTTTTTTACAGAGAATTAAATTGCGATGAAAGACGACTAAAAAAAATCTTACAATAAAAGAATATTATTAATATTTGCTATTTTAGCAAAAATAAAAAAAATGAAAATCGATTCCAATCAATATAATTTCTGTTTGCAATACACTAGAGTATTTTGCTTATTGGAAATAGTAAATTTATCCTTTTAGCTCTTAGAAAACTAAAATAAAAGCTTCAAGAAAGCTTTTTCATTTTTTAAAATTCATTTTAAACTTTAGGTATCGTGGGTTAGTGGAAATAACTATTCGCATGTTTCTTCGTGTAAGGAGATGGAATTTCCAAAATAAACGAAATATTTAAAACGGGATCTAGTTACTTGAGTTGAGTGTATAGGAAATAAACCCTACTTCCAATACCAATTACCTACATACATACCATATTAAAAAATGCCCAAACTTTATTTTCTTCCCAATAACAGACAATATTACAAACATGCCAAAAATATTCCACAATACAACACATACTGTTTAAATCAAAGTGTCTATTTCTATCTAAATTAGCATCATCATGTGAAATATTTAGCCAATCAGAGAAAACTAAAACCTTATTTTTCTCGAGCCTTCATTCGGGAAAAAAATTCTTATAAAAACCCACAGATTTCGACTTTCAGCGAGCCGAGATGCGACTGTCTCTAAGCTGTTCAAACACAAGAGAAGACGTGGCTATTTAGCTTTTTCTTTCTTTCCAACGCATACTGAAAGAAACATGTGTCAGTGATTTCAAACGAACTAGCAACAACAACAGTCAGTGAATCTTCGCTGACGATCATGTGTCGGCGATTTTAAACGAATCTTCTCCGACAAGACGGCTGTGAATCTTCGCTGACGATCTAAGTCTTTTCTCAGCCGTAACTTTCTTCTGTGAACCAACTACCCAAATACTTTGACTCAAGTAAAGACTATTTTTATTCCTTTTTGATTCTTGAATTCATGTACATATGTTTATAAATACAAATGATTTATTTAACAGGTATACCTATGTTGTTTTTATTTTAATTTTCTTATTGTTTGTAATTCGGACATTTAGCTTTTTAATATAAAAAACCTAGACGACCGTATATCCTAAACATACAACCACTGGTTAGGGCAGGACAAAAAATAAATAAAAAAATGAAAAGAGAGTTCCATTGATTACTGCAGTGTAATGTTTTTGCTTTTCATTTCATACTGTCGTATTGCCATATAAGTAAAATATATATCATAGTTGCGGGAAAGGATAGTTGTGTTTCCTTTGTCATCCAATGGAATTTACGATGTATAGTAAAATATTGTCGATTAAATTAAACATTGACTTTATAGCATTCCAAATCTATGCTATAATTAACCCTTTGAGCCCTCACCACCGCTTTACAGATGGTAGAGAAAAATGACGTAATGCCCAGTTACCGGTTGAACAGTGGTTGAGAAAAATGACTTAATGCCTAACGATGGATAAACACTTGTAACTATTTTTATATCTAACGTGAAACATTACATACCAATTATTTGCGAATTTTGGCCTCAGGAGCTCAGGTAGAAGGGTTAAAAAATTGTTCAGGAACGAAGGGCTCAAAGGGTTAATGAAAATTCGTCTTCTTGTTTGTTGATTTAAGTAAATAAAAATAATGTTTTCTTTTCTAATAAACGCTAAAACATTTTAATTTAAAGCTTTAAGTTTTTACAATATGACATGAAATTTATCATACATATGTGGAGTGTGTATTTCGCTATTCATTAAAGACTCTTTGATACCCCCCCCTTTTCTCTCTCCCCCTCTCCCCATCTCTCTCTCTCTCTCACAAACACATTAAGGAGAGGGGACGCTGAAATTTTTAAATTTAAATTATTTTTTTGTCCGCTTTTTGTCATAGACTTTCCTAAGAAAATGAAATCTATGGATAATATGCACCCTCACACTTAATTTTCACATTGAAATTGATCCCCTAGTTTACAAACGTAGTTTAAATATTAAAAAAAAAAATCTTTTTGTTAGGAAAGTCCAACATTTCTATTTTCAAAAGGAAAAAAAAAAAGCAACTCAAAATTCCGACAATGACCAGCAACAACAACGAAAACATTTCACTGAAATGATTTCAGCAATCCCATTTTTATTCAGGTTACCCGGACAATCCCACTTTCTTTATATTACAATTTGTTAATCATTTATAAACTCTTTAACGAGCTACACTTTTACGTGGGAAACAGTTTACCTTGAAACTGTTGGTCGCTAGAAGATTCATCATCATCATTATTTGTAACATTCTATTTCCTCGTATACTTTTTCAGCTGATAATTTTTAAAAAATAATTTCACGCAAGATTCAAGGGGTTACTGAGTGTTAAAGAATTTTATTTTCAAAAATTTAAATACAATGTCAATCATTATCCTCTGCCATTTTAATTACTTTTTTTACTTTTACTTTTTTTTTTTTAATAAATTCACCCCAAGCAAGGCGATAATGCCACTAAGACGCAAAAGATTACTGGTAGTAAAAAAGGATAAAAAGACTTTTTAGAAGGAAACGGAAACCCAATCCTAAACAGGAAACAATGGATAAACCTTTTTTTAAAAGTTAAAAAAAAAACAGGGAGGAGTGTGAACCGGTTTTTTTTAGTGTTTGTTCTCCTTAATAATTTTTTTTCCCTCTCATATTTTGAATCTCTTGAATTCATGTACAGGGTGGTCCGAAAGTCTTCTCACCCCTACATAATATCATTTTCTATTTCAACGCTCTGTGGTGGGTATTATCTAGGAGAGAGTTTCACATGAACGATACCAGAATAATACCCATCAGTTGAAGGGCAACGTTAACAATGCACAGCTTGATAAAATATCACACATGGCGCTGCATCGTGCCATGAAAATGATGCTGTTCAAACAGACCTTCTCGTTGTGTGACAGCGTCAACGAAAGTGAATAAACTGAATCCAGTACATGTGCTTTGCATTTACTTGTTCTAATGTTCTCATTATTTTTTGGTAGGGAGTGACAAGACTTTCGGACTTATTTGTAAGAATAAAATTTAAAAATGATTTATTTAACAGGCATAACTAGGTTTTCATTATTTTAATTTTATTGTTTGGAATTCGCACATTCAGGTTTTTAATAAGAAAAAACGTGGACGACCGAATTTCTTTCATTGTTTCTTGATAAGGTAATTTTAGCATGAGGTTTTGTTATTTAAATGTCTTTTTCAATTTCTATTTCTCTTCCTACATTCATTTTCTTTAGATAACAGCAACAACAAACCGGAACTTTCCCTATCATGATGGATATTTTTTTCCTCATATTCTCTCATCCTCAATCTTAGTAGCTTTATTGCCTTGCTCGGGGTGAAATGATTTTTTTTTAAATATTTTTTTTTTTACATCTGCTTTACTTTATTCTCCAACCACAACATTCTTTTGGGTGGCCACACCTAAAATAAATCACTTTTTATAAATAAAAAAATGTTCAGTATAAAAAAAAACAAAAAAAACTTCACATATTTTTCACTTCTTTTGGCATATTTGCCGGAAAAATTTCAAAATAATAACTAATCCCCAGGAGTGGGACAATATCTCCCCCAGGTAGCATTTTCCTTCGTGAGGGGGCTTGGGTTGTTACCCTGCGCCTGAGGCGTCCCTAAAAGGGTAACTGCCGAGGGGGGCTTGATCAATTTTGTCCACGGTATTGCGTTTTTTAAATTAAAACCCCACTTTTTAAAAACTAACTTTGTGTCACATTCACTAGCGACATATGGGCACTGCACACTGAAAAGTTCACATACTTTTTTCTTTTCTGTTTTCTTTTAATTAATTTATTTGTAAATTAATCTACCCATACGTAATATAGAAAAATGTACACAGCCTCGAAAGGAAGAAAAGACCTGAATGTTGCTCATTTTTTCCATCAGCCATGAAAAAGAAAATCCACTCCCTGACATAATTCTGTTGTGTGTAAACAACAAAGGAGAAAAAAAAACTTGTTGAGAGATACTTAAAGTTCAAGTTGTTTTCATGAATAGAGGAAGCTAGTAAACTTTAAAAGTCACTACGAAAGTGTGAATACACACAGTAAATACTAACAGAGTTTTTAAGCCACTAAAAAAAGGCATTTAATGTTTTATATTATCTTTTTTTTACTCAGAGAAATAAATGCGTAGTGAAATGTAAATTGCCATATTGAAAAGACGGTATATGATCGCTTCTTTATATTGTGAATGTGTGTAAAAAAAGAAACAATTTTTAAATAACATTCTTACTTCGTAATTAATATATTTTGTTTTTCTCTCAATGATATTCAGGTCTTGGATTTTTTTCTGTTAATTCATCCCAAATAATAAAGTTACTTATCGCAAATATTTAATTCCCTCGAAGAAATTATAAATTTTAAAAATCAAAGTTTTTTTTTTTTTATAATTAAATTTTTGGCACTCTTTTGAAATTATAAATTTTAAATCAAAATATGTTTTTAGCCTCGAACAACTCCAACCCTCAGAATGGGAAATTACCAAAAATCAGGGAGTTATTCACATTTCGTAGGTGCGGATAATATTCGAGGTACTTTTACAAAGAATTTTTTTACAAGGTCAACAACTTAAACTAGAGTGCAATGGAAGGGCCTTCCTCTGGGAGAATTTTTGGTACGAATTTTAGTAAAAATCTTTTCATTTTGGGATGAATTAACAGAAAAGATACCAGGTCTTGAATAAAGGAGAATGTCTGGAATAAGTGGGGCTGGTGGATTAAAAAAAATGTATTTAAATAAATGGAGGAGTTGGTAGCAGTATTCTAAGCATGGACGAATAGACTTTCTTTATGTTACTAGACTTGAAAGTATTTTTTGGGCTCAATCTGCAAGAATATGCATTGCTTTTTTTTTGCTTTTTTTTTTTTTTATCAAACCTTGCCAACATATCGGCTTGTAGGTACCTCCACGAGATCGCTAAAAATTTTAAAAATCAGCATACCGTGATGAAGAAAACATGCACCAAAAACGTAACGAAAACATCGTCAAAATCTTTATGCTATTATTAAGGAAAGATCAAAGTATTTTTTATTATTATTTAATTAAATTAAATTTTTACTCCTTTTTATCATTCGAAACTTTGACTAAAAAACTTGTTTTTCTTGCATCAGCGATTGTACAATCGCTGACTTTTAACTTTTAGCATAAATTTTTTTCGGTGACAGACACATTAATTTGGAAATTCTAGCAAAAATCAAATAATTGTCGGATTTTAATGAAATTTTCAGGACTTATTCACAAATGAATTAAATTATTCTTGAAATTCTTTTATTAGAAAATCTTGGTAATTTTTTTTTTTTTTACATGTGTTTCAGCCGCTTGAAAACTTGAGAAATTCATCGAGATAATTTTTAATTAGTGACTATAATTCTTTGAAGAATTTAAATCACAGAATTCTCTTTGCAAAATCGGATCTGGTCTTACTGAAATTTTGTTCTGGATCGAAAAATTTTAAAAAAGCAATAAAACTAAGACATTATTTAATTAGAGAAGCTTTTAATTTTTTAATTGCTTTTATGAATAAAAGACAATATTGTCTGAAGAAAAAAAAATTTTCAACTAAAAATGATTTTTACAAGATTTGTTTTCATTGTTTTTACCATTTTAAATTGAATAATTTATAAAGTTTTTAAATCCTTTAAAATTCATTTTCAATGAGATAATTCTTAGGAAATATTGTTGATTAAAAAAAGTATATTTACCATTCATATATTGTTAAGCTTATTACAATCTGACGATCCCGAATATTTTTTTTTTAAAAGAATTTCGATTTGTTTTCGTATGTGTGATTACATGCAGAATTTCTGAAGTATTTATGTACAAATCGATAAATCTAGCATTTAAAGGTCACGTGTTTTAAGGGTCTAACCCTCTTACGACGAAAAAACTTTAAACTTTATCGTCTGCTCCACCATACATATCTATGAACACGTTCGGCTGTCAGTCGAATGCAAATAAATCGATTAACATGTCAGAAAAACAAGCCCCCGTAGTTAAGAAATGTTTGCATACAGCATTTTATTTTTAAGTAATACTTATTTCAAATCAGTTTAATTTAATTTTAATTTGCTAATTTTCCTCAAATAACGTTTCAGAAATATATATTTTATTTTTGCAAGATTTTTAAAACCGAGAATTAACTTTTGTTTCCAAAATGTGTCAAAAATGGCCGTTTTGATCAATTTTAATGAAAAAAACAACATTCCGATCAATATCATTTCTGTTTGAAATACACCACAGAGTATTGTACTTATTGGAAAGAGTGAATTTTAAATCCCTTCGCTTTCAATTAAAGCTAATAAAATGAAAGCACCAAGAAAGCTTTTTCATTTTTAAATTTTCATTTTAAACCTTACGTATACCGGAATAGTTGAGGTACTTACTATTATTAGACTGAGTGTCATGATGGGTATATTAGGTTTTGTTTATTTGTACCCAGAGACACTTTGTTGGCATGATGGTCTCCCGTTCAACAATAATAATAGCCTGAATTCCTTTCAGGCTTGCCGCCTTTCATTTGCGTTGATTACCAGTCATTGATGTGCAGAGGTTTGATGATGCCCGTGGCCATCTCTTTGATTTGTATACCCCTAAGTCTCAAGTAGGGGTCGGGGGCTATAGGGCCTAGTACTGAGAAATGTAAGGAAAGAAGACATGTAGACATAGACGAAACATGAAATAAAATAAATACTTTATTCAAATTAAATATAAACTACATTTTTCTTTCACTCTTTCATTGGATTCCCGCCTCCCGATATAGTCGCCCGGGACGAGGGACATCTCACCCGCTGCCCCAACTTCTGCATGCCACTGCAACCGGCTTTTTCTTTCATTTTTTCTTTTTAAAACAAGTGCGGTTTCTACATAGTATCATTTATACATTTTTTATTCATACTGTTATGCATTTTTATTTTAAGAAATTTAAGCTGCTTGCGCATGTATCGTCTGCTTTTCTCAGAGAAAGCAGACGCTGCGTTGGGTTCTTGCTTAATTTTTGAATTTCGAAAATATTTTCGGTACATTTCGATTTGTGGGGAAACAGCTGCGTTTGTTTTTCATCCAGAACCAATCAAAAGGTTTCCCTCCAAATTCCGGAGCCTACCTATAGGTAATAAAAGGGGACCCAGAAGTTAATTCAAGGAGTCGATGAACATCTGCTGCTGGAACTCAGGTCGCTCCGGTCCAGAAAGAAAAAACAATACAGAAAAAACTTGACAACCACCAAACAAGAATTGAAAGGAACATCAATGTCGTTTCCAAATCAAAGAAAAGTCTTCGGCTGGCATGATTGTTCTATTCTTTGCTGTTACCAATTCTTTGAAAATTATTCAGAGAAATATTTTCTCCTTTCTACATCTTATATGTAGTTTTCTTTTCTGAGGATCTTATGCAGAATTATAATTTTTATTGTAAAAGGGCAGATTTAATTTGCATTGATTATTTTTACATATACAGTGTAACCCGGATATAAGAGACCCGGATATAAGAGACCCGGATATAAGAGAAACACGGATATAAGAGAGATTTTCTCTGGTCCCAAATTAGAGCCTGTGTTAATAAAAAAGAATAGACCAAACCCGGATATAAGAGAAACCCGGATATAAGATACTTCTTCTCCGGTCCCGACAACTCTCTTATATCAGGGTTACACTGTACAGTGTAACCCTGATATAAGAGAGATTTTTCTCTGGTCCAAAATTAGAGCCTGTGTTAATGTATATATAATAGACTAAACCCGGATATAAGAGACTTCTTCCTCGGTCCCGACAACTCTCTTATATCCGGGTTACACTGTATGTTATTAGCCATCATTTGGCATACAATGCACTTAATTTGCTTCTTTCAATTTTGTGTGTTAATAAATTTATCGTTTGTTCTTAAATACGGCTCGTGTACCGAGCATGTGAGCAACAATGAGGTCTTAGAGAGGTGACACACAAGGAGAAGGCTTATACTTAACATCAGAAAGAGGCAATTGAAGTTTCTGGGACACATAATGAGGAAGGAGGGACTGGAGAATCTGAGACTCACGAATAGAGGGAGAGAGAGACAAGAGAAAGCAGCGCGTAACATACTTGACGAGCTTGAGCAGGTGGATGACAGAATGTGGTGTGGGGTGGGAAGCAGAGGGAAGGAACTTGTTGAGAGCTGCAAGGGATAGAGGGAGGTGGAGAGCCATGATTGCCTACGCCCTGAAAGGACATGGCACATAAAAATAAAGTCGTCTGTCTTTATTGTGTGCCCATATAAATTAAATTTTACTTCAAACATTTGTTTAAAATATTTTTTTCGTATTTTTTTTTATCAAATGAAAAATTCCTTTAATTCATAATCTGAATAAAACAGACGCACTACGGAAATCTCGCACTTCTGCGGGTGTTGTAATACTACAGTGTAACCCGGATATAAGATAAACCCGGATATAAGAGAGATTTTCTCTGGTCCCAAATTAGAGCCTGTGTTAATGTATATATAATAGACCAAACTCGGATATAAGAGAAACCCGGATATAAGAGACTTCTTCTTCGGTCCCGACAACTCTCTTATATCCGGGTTACACTGTATAACCGTGAAAACTGTCCAGTTTTCTTCTTTGAATTTTGTAATGGGATCTTACCTGTAACGACACAATGAACTCTTCCTGATGCTATAAAGACTGCGCCCCTCATAGAGACGGATGGTAGAACGGAAGTGTAACGAGACGAGACAATAGTAGTTCACTCTAAACCAGACTGACAGTCATACTGACACCTTCAACTTCTTGTATTATTATTCTGTTGTAATATATCTTTGTTATTCCTACTCTTGTGTTCGTGTTGTTCTTCCTTGGTCCTAATCTTGGACCATAACAGTGGTGCGAGGATATTGGACCATAACAAATTTTCTGATGAATCACAATTCTTAAGTTAATGACTAAATGAGCTCCTGGTGAGTTCAACGACTAAAACTAAGTTCCCCGATTGCATCATCAAATATATGATCTTAACAACTTCTACAAAATATTGCATTATGCGGGTCATCATTTAAAGAAATAAGAGGGTACAAATGAAAAGATTTAAAATTGACAGATTTTTCCATTTCAATGAAGCAGACGCTAAACAGATGTTTATCGCCTCCTCTATCTTCACTTTCTTTCTTCTCGGCAAAACCAAACAGCGACTCTGATATGTCTTTTCCGTCCTTTCGCGCAAACAGGCCGTTATTTAAGAGATATTTGCTGGGCGTAACGTACGTGTTAATTAAATGAAGAAGAAGATTAATTAAATCGTTTTCTACAGCTTATCAACCCTTTCCAGATTATTTAAAGCCAGAAAAATATTTTTAGATTCTAAGAATTATTTTTAGATAATAATGATTTAGTGATACATGTCTTACTAATTAACCCATAGTTGAGGGTAGACGAGATGGATTCATACCTTTCCCAAAGGTAATTGCGCGTAAGTGAATATAACGAACCCGACTGGAATTGGAACTCGGCTCTCCGATTAACAATACCGAGCGATTATCTATTACACCACCCGCACATCCAAGCTTACAACAACTGGTATTCCCAAGTGGTTACCCATCTAGGTTCTGCCCAGGCTTGACGTTGCTTATCTTTGGTGATCGTACAGGAACCGGTTTTTCAACGTGATTTGGCTTATGGCCCAGAATATAACGAACCCGACTGGAATTGGAACTCGGCTCTCCGATTAATAATATCTTTTTATTGAAAAGGTTAATATGTGTTTGATGGGCGCTAGCAAAGTCTTGGAAATTGGTTAGTTTTAGTCCTAAGCCACTACCATTTATTTACCGGTATCCTTTTTGACCCCTAAGGCTTTATCAGCCCCGTTTTGTGTCCCAGGCATTTATCAACCTTTCTGGGTAGTCCCATCGACCCACAAGGGCCAATATCGATCAGTATTTTAATCTTTTTAAATTTTATTAGAATTTAGTTTATTTGAATGAAGTAATGGTGTGTAAACTCATAGCAAATGATTTATTTTAAATGTTAAAACAATTTTCTTCCATATCAATTTTATCGTAAATTTTTCTTACATTTTTCTAATACCGCCATTTTTTTCATGGCTTTTGTTATTGTTTTTAGCTGTACTCAAGTTGAATTAAAAATAGCAAAGTAGTTCGTTAAAATATCCTAGTTTTTTGTGTGTCTGAAACACATCTGTTCGCTTCGTATCTCTACTTTCTTTTAAATTATTCTACTAATTCCTGTTTATATTCAATTTTATTTCGACATAACAGCTGTAAGGGCGTGCTTTTTTTCAATAAAATATTTCTCGCAAGACTCATTTCCTAATGTTTTTCGATCAGTCATATCTTTTTTTAGATCATTTTAAGTTTAAAATAATATGAAGCATTTTACAGGAATTATAATTTGAATAAAATGTTACAATCTAATCAGTTACGCAATTCTAAATTATTCTTTTCTTAGAATTGATTTTTTTTCCATGAAGTTTCCACGAAAATAAATAAACGAGCCGCCAGAGTTGAAACAAGAGCGTGGATTGTGTAACAGGAGGCATCAATTGCTAACGGTATTACATTACCAGTTTGTAGTGGCGTTGACAGTGGGGCATTTTCTTGCGTGGGAAGGATATATAGTGCCTTAAAAACATATAGTGCCTTAAAAACATATTATCAGCAGCAGCTTAGAGGGTATAAAAACAGGCGAACCCTTAAGTACCTTTTTTGTCCTGTTTTCCCTCCTTTCGAAGTGTGTGCCATCTACTTTCCACACCGAAGCCAAAAGCTGTGGACGCTTCACACACAAACACCCTTATACAGGAAAATCACACTCAATTTTATTTTAAGCATATCACCCTATGCAAGGCTGGAGTACCACTAGCACGCAAGGGGTTACAGAGAGTGAGAGCAAGAGTAAAGAGGGGTGTTTAGGAACGGATAAAGAGAAGGACGGAGATCAAGATCAAGGCATCAGAAGATGTTGATTGACATTACATTTGAATATTTGAAGGTTATAGCTAACAGGGAAGAAACTAGGAGGAAGGGAGTTCTGCTGACGGGAAGTGCTAGGTAAGAAGCTGTTGGAATAGAAGAGACGGCTACATTTTGACAGTGAAAGGGTGGGACCGAGATGCCAACCTAGTAGCACGCTTAAATTCATGCAGTTTGGGAACCAGTGAAAGTAGCTCGTCAGAGCAGTTGCCATTAACATACTTGCAGAAAAAAACAGAGGGAGTCCACAGTACGTCTATGAGTAAGTGACTGTAGGCGAGATGCCAGATCAGGACCTATCACATTGCATATACGTCTCAAGGATCTCGAGATGAACAGTGGGGGCATCAAACCATATATGGCAGCAGTATTTAATGCAAGGACGAATGGTAGATTTGTAGATTTGAAGGATGATCTTAGGCGAGAAAAAACCTTCTGGCATGACACAGAGAACCAACTATCCTTGCGGTAGATGCAGCTATTGATTCAATGTAGTTGTTCCACCTCAGATCAGTGGAAAGCGTGAGACCAAACAGGCGCAGAGAAGCGCATCTAGTAGAGTTGAGCATCAGACATTCTGATGGGAAGCAGGGAGGGTTCTCTATAGTGGGTAAATAAGAGTAGTTTCCTTTTGGAGTTTACAAGCCATTTCTTGCCCCAGTCAACCACAGATTTTAGGTCCTTTTTGAAACCAACAGCCAGGTTAGTTTTATCAGCGATACCGGATTTACTATTGAGGCAGGAGTAAATAGTATTGTCGTCTGCGTAGATGCCTACTTGGGAACTGATGATATTTAGGAAGATCGTTGATGAAGATCAGAAACAGTGTAGGACCCAGGATAGAGCCTTGGGGAACACCAGCATTCGTATGAAAGGAACTGGAGAAGAACCCGTTTAGGACGACCTTCATTTCACCGTTTGACAGGAATTATTGTATTAAGTTAAATAATCGTCCTGTAATGACGTATCCCTGAAGCTTACGAAGAAGGTCGGCATGCCAAACCCTGTCAAACGCTTTAGAGATCTCTAGAGCTACAGCTTGAGCTTCTCACTTTTTTGTCAAGTGCTTGGTATACAAATTCAGTTATGGCTGTGAGCACGTCAGCGGTAGACCATATTGATGTCAGAGAGCATATCATGGGATGTAAGGTGCTTAACCATTTCGGCGCTGATTAATACCTCGAAGACTTTATCGAAGATTGGTAGGAGACTGATAGGACGGTAGTTAGATGGGTCAGAAGGGTCTCCAGAGTTCTTAAAAACAGGGACATGTTTTTAAGAACTCTGGAGACCCTTCTGAGGACAGATGAGGACTTCTAACAGGCTGGAAACCAAGAGTCAGTGAGGCAATAGTTATATAGTTTGGAGAGGACTGGAGCCAGTTCAGGAGCACGTTTCTTCAGGACTACGGCTGGTATCCCGTCCCCGCCACTAGCCTTATAGGAGTCTAATTTAGAGACAATGTCCAATACCATCGATGGGGTTATGTTCAATTCACTCAATAGAGACACAGTTCTAGTGGGGAAATCGGGAGTGGGTGCTCCGGATGAGTCGAGCGTTGAATTGGATATGAGTTTCCGAACAAAGCACTCAGCCTTATCAACTGAGGAAGTCAGGACCTCAAATTGATTGAATAGAAGAGGTATTTTGGGTTTACTTTTGTTCAGTATGCCCTTACAGAGGCGCCAATAATCTTTAGAAACAAACTTGCGAAATGCAATACGTTGTTTCATTCTTTCAGCAAATAGTAATTTTGCATCATTGAAGACATGCGTGCACCTGACTCCTTTGATGGCCTGGTATGTCATCGAGTGCAAGTTCTATTCTGACATGATACGGTTTGAAACACATGCACACACACATACAAACACACTACAGATTCTTGCCTTTTCGTGGGATATTAGTGTAATGTGAACACAACAGATTCGGTTAGAATTGAACTCACGCAAATATATCTATGCGACTGTGATTGAAACTCCGGTTAAGTAACGGTGAGCCTAGTCAATACCTAGATGAGTGACCACTTGGTAATACCAGGTGCTTAGATGTGACGGTAGAAATCTACGCAAGATTTAGGGCTCCTAACTACCAGTTGGGAAGAGCAACCAGAGAACTGTCAACCCGGTACCCTCAGTATGAAGAGACGTTGTCACAAACCGCAGACATCACAAGAGATTCACGACAGTACTACTACGGAGGCTGGAGAAAAGGAAAAGATCCAGGAACCCTTTCCTAAACAGGAAACAAGGGATGAACCCATACTCCTGTTCAAGAGAAGTGGGAGGAGTACTGATCGGGCGATAGGCAAACCTCTCTACTCTTACATTCATTAACAATTTTCGTTGTGTATGCCAATGTTTCTCAACCTTATTATGGTCATGGCCCCCTTCAATCCAATGCGAGTTCTTTATGGCTCCTCATGCCAACTTGAATTCTTATTCCTTCCCCCTTCCTGCCTCGTCCCTCAACTTAATACATCTAGGGAAGTAGGAATATTAAAGGTTGTAGTTTGAATAGTACCATAGCATCAAAACACTAACTCCAGTTGTAAATCAAAGAATAATATTAGTTGGATAAATATTTTATTTGAATAAACTCATCTATTTACAAAACAAAAAATATATTTACCGTCAGTTCTATCTTGTATGGTTTCATTGGGATCTCTGCGACTGGTGCGGGGCTGCCAAATTGTCAATATTTAGCTTGAAAGCTGTCAGAAAGAGACGTAAACCGTTTCTTTTTTCTATGTCAAGGCGATTTCGAGACTTTGACAGCAGATGCATCACCCAACTGAAACTAGACTCAACCAAGAGAGACAAGTGAGTAAGAGCAACTTCAAATCTTTCCAGAGTAGTGGGTAATTCTTATGCATGTCTTCATTTATCCACAGTTTCTGGTATCCTCAACGATTGAACCTCGTTTGAGCTGCTGTGTTATTTCGAAGTTCAATGAAACTTTCTTGTAAGGTGATATCAACATCAGATGCATCAGTAATGAAGGGATCCACAAACCAGTACGGCATTGTCATTTTGAGTCGATCAGAGAAGCGAGTTTTCATGTCATTATACAACTGCTTGGTCAACATACACTGCTAGGTCATCATCAAGCAGCTTTGTGTATATATTTGCTGAGGAAGGAAACTGTGCAAAGCCCCGTCTCTCAAGGTTCAACCAGAACAGTTTTAGTTTCCCGTTAAATGCGTTAATTGCCCCCTTGCAGGAAAACAGGGCGGAGTCATTTCCTTGGAGCTCTTTGTTTGGGACATGTAGTTTTTAAAATATGTCAGACAGGTAGAAGATATTGTGGTAACCGCCACCACCATTTTACATACAAAATATATAACATGCATTCATTGGTTAACCACCTTCAATCTAGCTCGCTGATTGGTCAGTTTCGACCAATCAAATCACCCCCACGCGACAGATCTATTTTAGCGCCAACTCAGTCTGATCCGCCAACATGATACAACAAAATTATAAAAACCAAACACGTGTGATTCTCTCTCTCTTTCTCACTCACTCTTCTTCAATTCTTCGTCACTCGTACATCTCAACTCGGCTGCCAAAATGTGACTCTAAAAGAACTCCCGGCTTGACTAATGCAGTCAGACGTAAAAGAACTGTACATCAATTCATGCAAGTATAATTCTAAACTTTTATCCAACTTGCACAATACACAATTCCAAACACCCAAAACATACTCAATCTTCTAAACTACATTTTAATAATCAACTTATTCGTTATGAGCTTAGGTACAAATATTACCTAGTCTAAGAGACACAACTCTGTCTAGCCTTTCAGTTCACATGCATGTACATCAAATACTTAATAAATTCAATTGTTATGTTTTCAACCCTACGTTCTGTTTTGTATTTTATACCATGTGCTATCTTACATCAAATATAAATTGCATTGTGACCACCACCTTGGATAGCGACCTCCAGCATCATGGCATGATCCTTTCCACACCTTTCCTAAACAAAAATAAAATAATTGTGGCGAGCACCCTTCACACGTTCACCGCTACATTATGGTGATCTCGTCATATAAGAAGGGGCCCGCTACAATATCACTCTTTGCATCAACAAGTTTCTATCCAAGTTCTGTTTCTCTCAAGAAATAAATAACACTCTGCCAAAGTGCAACAAAACGATACCCTTAGGCAGCCACCTAACTTCAGTGTGCAACACAAGTCGTTCAAATTCCTTACTGTTTTTTTTTTCACATAATTGCTGAAAGAGGCGATCTTGCAGTGCATTCTTTTCTATCAAGTTGATAGTCTTGATAACATGCATGAATGCTCCATGCAGACGTCCTGCTAGGTATTTGTCGACTAGGTGCTTCTGGTGAACAACGCATTGCACACAAACCACATTAGGAACAGCTTTTTTAAGTAAGCACTGAATCTCCGATACCTTCCAATCATAGCAACAGCGTCATCTGTTGCACAAACCACAATGTTCTTGAATTGAATGTTGTTCTCAAAATAAGCCTCAAGTTTTTTTTAAAGATGGATTCACTTTTAGTGTCAGTCGTTAGTTTCAATGCGAAAAGTAGTTCTTGACATATATCATCAACATCAAGAAATCTCACAAATGCCATCAGTAAGCAGAATTATCAGGTAAAGTTGATTCGTTATGTTCAAGTGAGAACTCTTTCATCGGCAGTTTTGATACTAATTGGTTTTCAACATCAGCTGCCATTTCATCAATGCGTCGAGATACTGATGAGTTGCTCAGAGGAATAACACTAGTTACCTCTCATGGACACTGATTCACGACTGTTGAAAACACTACAGCCACTGCAGGCGTGATCAGAGATTCACCAATAGTATAAGGCCTACTAGCTTTTGCAATCAAATTTGCTATCTTGTAAGAAGCCAACATTCCTCTGTCTACTTTTGTCGCTTGTTGGGTAAACTTATCTTTCTTGGAACTCATCACGTAACTTCTTGAAGAAATCTAGCGGCTTGTCTTTCTTATCTCCATGCACAGTCTCCAGATGCGATTTTTTTTTCAATTTGCAAAGACGCATACTTTCATTTGAGAGTAAGGCCATGCATAGCAGACAGAGAGAAATTGACAATTACAAAAAGAAAAAATGAAAGACAAGTTGGTGAAAACATACTTTAATTTAAACTTTAAATTATGAGTTTTAAATTTTAAGAAATTGAAAACTAAAAATGGCCACTTTGCATAAATCAGATGAAAAAATTACAATAAATAAATATTTATGTTAAAATGGCTTAGATTAATTTAATATTTTACTTCAGTCAGTTATGCGTCATGCGCGATACACGCTTAGGCGATCATGCGTTTTTCGATACATGACTGACGAGGCATATTTTTTCCCGCAATAAGTTGCCATTACTTTCTGCGGTAAACCAGTTGCCATCCAAGGTTACAGAACCCGGTCTGCTGGGGGGGGGGGAGAGAAGAAGAGGATTCATACCTTTCCCAAGGGTATGAGCACGTAAGTGAATGTAATTCGAACTCGGCTCTCTGATTCCTCAATCCGAGCCGCTACCCATTACTCCACTGTAAAATAATAAATTTAATATTTTATTTTAAATAATAATTATTAATTACAAAATACTCCATATATATATTTGGCAGGTCATAAATTTTCTGTGCTTTCTCGTGAGTCACTCCCATTTTCCAAACTTAGCGTTGTGGACCCTGAAAATATCTCATGGCCCTCAAGGATGCCATATGGCCCACGTTGAGAAACCTTGGTGTATGAAATTTATTTCTAGTAAAAGAAGCCATTAAACTTTATTTTTGTTAAATGAATGTTACTCTACATTGCAAATCAATTGGTCTCTTATTTTGTGCATCTGCCTTTTTTTTTTCATCACCTTTATTTCATATATTGTAAAATATTCTCGTAAGAAACCTTATACATTAGAAGTAGCCAACACACTAAACGTTGTTGATTGATGGGAATCTAAAAAGATTGTTAGATGCCCTAAGATGTGTATTTTGAAATACAGGGTGCAGCAGAAATACCTCCCATATATAGCTAATAAGATATTAGTCGTAACACTGTCTTCATCTAGCTAATGTTTTTGTGGTGGTGGTGGTGGTGGTGGTGGTGGTGGTGGTGGTGGTGGTGGTGGTGACAACGATGCTAGGTAGTTGTGTCCGTCTGGTTTAAAGTTATAACCTTTGGTAGTCTGCGGGAGGTGTCATCTCCTCAAAAGGAGATTTGTAAGCGTGTCTTATATGTCGTCAATTTTGTTTTAAGCAAGGCGGGAATGCCACTAGCACGCAGGAGGTTACAGGGAGTGAAAGTGAGAGAAAAGACTTAAACTTTAAATTTAAGTGAGAATTGAGGAAAAGACAAAAGATGAACGGGATTCAAAAAGATAGAAGATTGCGATTGACATTGCATTTAAATTTTGTTAATCATTTCACCCCAAGCAAGGCAGAAAAGCCACTAGTATGCAGGTGGTTACATGGAGTGAAAGTGAGAGAAAAGACTGAGTATAGAGAGGATTGTGGAAAGGACAAATGATAAACATGATTTAAGAGGACAGATGACGATTGATGTTGCATTTAAATGTTTGAAGATTATAGTTATCAGGAAAATAAGTAAACAGAGGAAAGTTCCACAGGTGGGAAGTGCGAGAAAAGAAACTTTGGGACTAGAAGTAGCGGTTGCATATAGCTATTTCAACAGTAAAAAGGTGGGACCTAGATGCCAATCTAGTAGCACGCTTAAATTCATGCAGTCGGGTTACCAGGGAAAAAGTTCGTTAGAGCAGTTGTCATGAAAATATTTGTAGAAAAGACAGAGGGGAGCCCCGGTACGTTGGTGAGAAAGTGACTGAAGTTGAGATGCCTGGTCAGAAACAAGAAGACGAATCGATCATGGTGAAATTCGAACCCGTGTTTCATAGTCAGGAAGCGAGCGTTCTAACCACTCGGCCACGTAGATAAAGCTATTTTTCTCTAAAGATTTCAGGACGTAGACAATCATGGTTCTCCACCTCTCTCTATCCCTTGCAGCTCTGAACAAGTTCGTTCCCTCTGACCCCACCCCCCCAGACCACGTTCTGTCATCCACTTGCTTAAGGCCGCTAGGTATATCATGCGTTGTTTTCCCTTGTCTCTCTTTCCTTCTATTCGTCCCATGAGTATCAGATTCTCCAGGCCCTCTTTCCTCAATATGTGTCCCAGGAACTTCAGCTGCCTCTTCCTGATATTAAGTATAAGGATCCTCCGTGTTTGCAACCTTTCTAAGATCTCATCGTTGCTCACACGCTCGGTTCATGATAACCTTAGCATCCTTCTGTAGAACCACATCTCTGCCACCTCAAGTCTCTTCTTCATCTTTGTGGAAATCGTCCAACATTCGCTGCTGTGAAGAAGGAAAGATGTCACGTAACAGCTCAGTATTCTTTTCTTCGTTACCAAAGAAATCCTCCTGTCTCGCAATACTCTGCCCAGCTTTTGGAATGTGTCCTTGGCCATCCCAATACGTCTACGGATCTGTGTCGCACTTACCGTCAGAACGCTTCCCAGATATTTAAACTTCCGAGTTTGCTTGATTCTAGTCTGCAAGTCGCATTTCGGGCTCATTCTTTTACTGATAACCATGCATTCTGTTTTCTTGTAGCTTATGCTTAGTCCCTTCTTCACACTCTCCGTCGCTACCTTCTGTAGGAGATTTTGTAATTTCTTTTCTGTGTATGCTATCAGTACTGTGTCATCTCCGTATCTTATGTTGTTAAGTATTGTGGCCACCGATGCAGAATTCTGGTAGGATTTCCAATTCTCTCAGATTGCCTCGCTGTATAGGTTGAACAGTTCCGGTGAGAAGACGCATCCTTGCCTTACGCTCCTTTCTATTTTTGTATATTCGCTGAAGTCGTTCCCTGTGCGCATGCGTGCTGTTTGCTGTCAGGATAGGTTCTTGATTATTCTGATATCTTTCCCGAATATATCAAGGTTGCTGAACAGTTCCATCAGATCCTTGTGGCGTACTTTGTCGAAAGCCTTTGCGTAATCTATGAAACATAGATACACGTCCTTCTGCATTTGTATCGCTCTTTCTGATAACATGAATATTGCGTTTTGGTATTTCACTTTGTGCAATCATCATTTAACGTATCATTGCAATGCATCTTGTCAGAATATTTTAAGAATATGTAACGAAGAATTATAAGATAAAATAATACCAGTAAATTTAAAGAATACAATAAACAAAAACAAATATAAATCAACAGGGGAAGACAGAATAAGTAACACAACTGGAACATGTACGGTATCTATATATATATATATATATATATATATATATATATATATATATATATATATTGTCATCCACAGACAAACTGTTTCGCAGCTCATCAGTGTGTCTAGACGTCCGGATGCCTCTAGCTAGAATCGAAACCCGACTGAATTGGCGTCAGTCGGAAATTCTACCACTAAGCCGTCGGCGCACGGCAGGGATGAAGGTGAATTTTAGCGTATTTATTTTTAAATTTAGATAAACACACAGTGACTGACAGTAACTCAATTCTGCCGAAGTGTCACGCTATATTAGCTTTAATAGTCACTGTTTACAAACTCATACCTCAAACCCACAGAGCTCAACCGAAATTAATTTTTCAGGAGCCAATATTATTGTCATCCACAGACAGACAGTTTCGCTGTATCACAGCTCATCAGTGTGCCTAGACGTCCGGTTACCTCTAGCTAGGATCGAAATATATATATTATGAAATGGACAATGTCCGACAATTATTTTAAGACATTTTTATGTTTATACATTCTTTTTATAGATACAAATATTTAAGTAAATGCTCTGTTTATAGTAAACAGTATTAACAACATTTACCGGCCAGAATGTCCGAGAAATTTTCATAAAAAATATTCGCCCTCCGACAGGAATCGAACCTGTATCCTATACGGAACCGTCATATAGCCTGACGTGCTTTTACCGATTGAGCCACAGAGAAGCGTTCGGTTAGTAAGGTCGATTTTACTGTTTTTAAACTACAATCTTCCATGATTCTCTCACGTACATTCATATCTGCTCAATGCGTATTCAAATGTAAACAAATGACGTCACACATTATGAATTTATTATCTATAAAAAAGAATGTATAAACATAAAAATGTCTTAAAATAATTGTCCGACTTTGTTCATTTTATAATGTGTGATTTTTTTTGTGCTCTTCATTTTCGTTGCTGTTCTTTTCGTTTAATTTATTACTTTTTCCAACGATTTTCTCCTGATGAGATGTTACAAAAGGGGTGTCGTTGGAAAAGCAATACCTCAGTTATGTAAATACATGGGAACGAAGATGAATGCAAATCGGAGAAAGAAAAAAAAACATTGTTAATTAGTTCAGCTGTTCATGTAGCAAGAGTTAGAAAGAATCTAAGTTATGATAGGCACACTAAAGGAGCTTACATATACAGTTAACGTTAGCCAAAGGTACGGTGAGAATGTAGGACTACCAGGTAGGTCACTGAAAATGCACTAATTTTAATCCCTCCCCCAAAATCTACCAATGTATAGCGCCACCGGTCACCGAAAATGCATGAAGTTTTAACCCCTCCAGAAAAAAAAACTACCTATGTATAGTGAAAATGGTCACCGAAAATGCATGAATTTTAACCCCTCCCCAAAAATCTACCAATGTATAGCGCCACCGGTCACCGTAAATGCATGAAGTTTTAACCCCTCCAGAAAAATCTACCTATGTATGGCGAAACTAGTCATAGAAAATGCATGAATTTTAACCCCTCCCCCAAAAATTACCTGTGTGTAGTACGACCCCTTATTTTATTTATTTATTTTTTTTTTGTAAAACTACATACACGCGTATATACGGTATTTACTTTTATTTCAAGCGTATGACTTTAAATTTTAACTTTAAAGCCAGCTGCCACCTCAGCAACTGTTTTAAAGGCAAGCTTCATCTACCAATTTTGGTCGCTGATGTAATGCAGAAATGGTCCTGAAACGTTCTTGGTCCGAACCACTTCTCAAAATCTAACCAAACGACGAAACCATATTTTTGAGAGAGGTGAGAATGGCTTCTTAAGAGAAATTTTCTAGATCCACCTACTTTTATCCAATCCTGCGTATTTTGTTCTTGAGAACTATATCTCGGAATATAAAATCATCTATATTAATAACATCGGTTACACTATCGTACAAGATAACTAAAAACACATCTAAATTTTGACATAAGCTGAGTAAGCAAAAGGCCTAACAATCTTTGCATTCTTTTGCAAAAACACTTATGCAGCCTATTCCTCTCTAAATTGTGTGGATTATCCTCACATGGCTTTGCCAGATTCGCCAAGATGTTATTAATGGTGCTGTCAGTCAGCTATAAAAAATGCCCAGAATGCATAGTCTGCAGCACGAAGAGCATCCACAGTTTCAGCTTGCGATCCATGTTTATAAACATCCTTTGCCATCTATCCCCAAACATTTTCGATTGGGTTTCGACCTGCTGGAAAATCCAGTTTTCTCTACATAGATGAGGGCCTTCAGTAATAGCGATGCCTTTCTTAATATGTCAATGTAACTATTAGCTGTATGACGACCTTTTACCTCCTGTAAGTCAAGAGTTCCATTGTGCGAAAATGAACCCCAGATCATAATTGATCCACCTCTACTGTGTCGTGTTGAGAAAATTTCTTTTGGGACATCTTTTGCATGTCAGTAACGCTGGAAACCGTATGGGCCATCAAGACTGATTTTTTTCTCGTCTGAAAACAACACTTTCTTCCATTTATCCATATCCCAAGTTTTGATAATCGAAAGCAAATTGTAAACGGGAGGTTTTATGGCGAAGAAGAAGGCGAGGCCTCTGCAGCCGTTTCAAGTTCTTAAACCCTTTCTTATTTAAATGCCGTCGAATTGTTCGAGAGCTGCATTCAGCATCTGTATTCGCTTTTATCTGATTTGATGTTAGGTTTGAATCAATCTTAACTTCTCGCCTAATGCGTCTGTCTAGAGATGGTGAGATTTTATTGGGGCGACCGCTTGATTTTTTAGAAGCATGCGCATCCGGATTTTTAATGAAGTTAGCAGTTCTGCTACGGCCAATTTCATTTCCAATGGCTCGTTGTGAAAGACCACGCCTTTGAAGTTCAGCAATCCTGCCCTGTTCAAACTTTGTTAAAATTTTACCCTTAGCTATTTTAAAATTTGAAATTTAATACTGGAAATGACCCACGTAGATGTCTACATGATTGAAGCTATGAGCACACTGATTGGTTCTAAAATTTTTGTCCAGTAATTTGTTTTTTTTCACACATGGTCTTATCTTTATGACCAACCAAAAAATCCGTTTTTCAATGTTTGTTTAAATTAACCAATTAAAAGCTTACAATTTTCACTTGTTTGATGATAAACTATATTTTCTAATTGAATGTAAATGTTTCGCAAATATATTTTGATTAAAGTAACAGTATTTTGTATTTTTTTAAACCCTTTTGTATCTGGTCTTAAGATTTTGACCAGGGGTGTATGTCTCCGGGTAACTGAACGTTTTCACACGCACGTACGCGTGCATCACCCACACAATTTCTAAATTTTCATCTTTATTGCTTTTCTTTTTTTTACACTGGTGTTCACCCTGTACAAGGCCCTGAGTGCACTCAAGTTAGAGAGTTACAGAGTAAGGCACACAGCTATGTGGAATATAACGGATAACCCGACACATGAAGCCGCCTCTTGGTTCCACAAGGTAGTGGTTCGTGGTAAGAAGTTGCTTGAGTGGAATCTTCCCAGGGAATGGGGGTGGTTCGCTACAATGTGGATAGCATGTAGGGTTTTAGCTGCGTAGGATAAGACTGGTGGAACTAAGGACTGTAGTTAATCTGAACACTCACCATAAAAATAGCGATGGAACAGTGAGAGGCTTGCGATGTCTCGTCTGTTAGAAAGGGGGTTGCAGAGTGGAAGATAATTCTTCGCCTACAAGGAGTCGGAGACGCATTTGGACCCTATCGAGAGTGGAAAGTGAAGACTAGGCAGATCCTTCTGTCCATATATGGCAGTAGTACTCAATTTTCGGCCTAATCTGCTAGAAGAATGAAGTACTTGGAGTACTACAGGGAATCAACCATTTTTCCAGCATCTTTATCTATGGATCGTATGTACGAGTTCCACTTGAGATCTGGGTTGAGTTTAAGTCCAAATAGGCGCTCAAGGGACGGGGCCTCCCTGAAGGAACACTCGTTCATCACGATTGGTGAAAATTCTGGGTCCGATCGGTGTTCTGTCTCCTTTCACCTCTACTGACAACGACAACTTGTCATTTACATGTGTAAATTTTGTTTGTCTGCTTTTAGTCAAAACTAAGAGAAATATTGCAAGGTTCCATCATGCCTAATTCTTTTTCTATCTGGTATACAGCTTCAACTACGAATGTAGTGAGTTAAGGCAATAAAGAGCCCAATATATATTTTTCATAGTGTTGTTCACACAAGAGCCACTCAATGTAGAGGGTTAGTGTTGTTGTAAAGTAAGAAATGCATATTATGAGAATATATAGGATATATAATGGTTGACCTTAGACTTGCAGATGTTAAGATCGTAGAAAGAAGCTAAGTGGAACTTGCTCCTTTACCAATGAGACACGATCGGAATGAAGATGAGGCGAACCTGTGTATGTGGCGTGGTGTGACGTGTCTTAGCTGTGAAGGTCTGAACTGGGGGAACTAAGGAATGTTACTTGTCTGATTATTTGCTATGGAAATATTGATAAAGTAGCAAGAGTTTAGCAAAGTTTCGTCTATGGAAAAGAAGTTGTAGGGTTGAAAATAATTCATCACCCATAAGGAACTCTCTCAACGCTGGAAAGTGATTTTAGACCTGATCTAACTCTTGTAAAGTTAAGGCATGGCAGAAAAAGTCAGGTACTTTCTGAAGCGTTACAAGGAACCGAACAGTTTTCCTGTGTAACAGTGATTTCTCACACATCTTCAGAAGTCAGGAAATAAATTCCTTCCATTTAAGTCCACTTACTTATCTGAGCTTCGAAGAAATTTTGTCTTGTCCATCTTTGAGTAAATTTAAGTGTCAGTGTTTTGGGGGATTTATGTCTACAGCTGCATTTGTATTGGCAAACATAAACATTTTATAAATGATTTTATCTTCTCAATATACTGTACCTGTTACTTTTTAATTCTCTACCTACAGTTGCTCTTGGGGCTTGTAAAGTTTGAACAAACCTTATGCATATGTTACTCGTACTACTATTCTACTTTTTCACGTCGTCGCCACCGAGATTAGGTCAATTTTCTCATCGGAAATAACCGCCTCAAAATTCAGGTTCGCCTATCGCCCGGATCATACTCCTCCCCGGTCATTTGACCAGGAGTAGACGTTTATCCCTTGTTTCCTTTTTAGGATTGGATTCTAGTTCCTTCTTTTCTTTCTCTTTCACTCCAAGAAACCCTTTGCGTCTTCGTAATGTATCAATATGATTTCTCGCACATCTTTAGAAGATAAGGAGATAAATTCCTTCCATTTAAGTTCACTCAGCTATTGAATTTCGTAGGAATTTTGTCTCTAGTCCATCTTGAGTGAACTTAGAAGTTAGTGTTTCAGAATCCATGTCTCCAGTTCGCTTTTGAATTGGGAAACAAAAATTTTACAAATGATTTTAGATAATCATAAAAGTATGCCTTTGAAGATTTGACCACCCATGTGGCTTTGGAGTGGTCCCAAATCTTCCGGAAAGTGCATGGACCCCAGGATTATCGAAATAAGGAGAGAGAGATAGGAAGTCGGAAAAAAGTGGGTCCAGCCGTGAGAGAAGTAGATAGTTGACCAGAGGAGTTGGAGCTGTCCAGCGGCCAGTGACAGAAGGACCGGTAATGAAGAATCAGGAGTCGCCAAGCCCAAAGGCCAGTGAAGTTGGAAAGATAGCAGCCCCCCACCCGAAGCTGAAGGATGGATCCCACGTTTAAGTGAGAAATCGTATTGTTGCTACTTCCCAACCAGAGTCTTGAAAAACAATTGTCTTCATTTTATTTGTTGAAAGCGATCAGGGCCGAGAAGACAAACCTGTGCTCATAGCGAGTTGGGTATATATACAAATACACTCAACCTTGGATGTCATCACAGGTGTAGTGAGCGACGAAACTCGTCACAATTTCGCCATGAATGGCGCTACACCAGTATCATTATCGATGGTTATGAAGTTATCTTTAGTCGTAATAGATGTCCACGGCAAGAAGACTCGTGAATCAATGACTAACTAGCAGAAACTCTTTATAATAGTACAAATAATTTCAATACTAGTAAATCTTTTTACTTGATCTAAAAAAATATTTTTATAATTAATAACCATCCTACCTGGTACCTCATGTCGCATAATGTTCCCACTCTGCTCTGTTCGTAGCTGCCGTTCATACCTCATCCAAGGATCGACAGCCTATTGCTTCCCTCTCCTCCTCTATAGACCTTTGTCATGTAGTTTTTGGTCTTCTTCTTTCCTCTTCAGAGACCCAGATCAGTGTTGCTGCCGTTGTTTAGGTATTGCAAAAGCGATACCTTAAGCTCAAAATCATTGGCCCCCAGTCGGGCAGGACATGCGCACGCTTTCTTGGCCTATTCTTGGAAAATATGGCCGATGGATTTCTTCTTCGCCGTATCTCGAAACTAAGGGGTTCTATGGAACAATTCCGCCGTTTTCACGCGGTCTTGCCATCTCATCTTGAGGATCTTTAGCTAATTATGAAATCTTCCTGATTCATTTTCCACGTCTCGCAATTGAGAATTATAACTAAAATTAAAAATTAAAAATCTAGCTTTCATATGACTAATGTGAATCCTGTTCTGTCTCGCCAATGTATATTTGGTTGAAATAAAAAACATTTTTCTGTTGACTGATCAGTGAAACGTGTCAAAGTAAATTTTCCAAATCGCTTTATATATTTGTCATTCCGTCAGATTCTCATCCAAATTGAAATCAGAATCAACAACAAATAAAAGAATGAACCCTTATTTTTGTAGCAATACGATTCTAAACATCCTTAGGGAATAAATAGATTCTTTCCCCATTTAAGTCATTTTAATGACCAGGATTTTCAGGAATCCTGTCTGCAGCCTGCCTTTGAATTGGCTAACATAATATTTTGTTAGTGATTTTAGATAATCATAAAAGTAGAGTCCTTTGAAAAACTGACCACTCAAAAGCTGAATGGGTGGTCTCCTTTTCCAGAACACAAGTGGACGGATAGGGGTGGTGGGACCGCAGCCAGTATCCATATAATGAGTCAGTCAGCCAGGAAGTCAGCAGAGATAGTGTCAAGGGAAACGGTGATAGTCACTGAGGAAGGGACCGGCAACCACATCACGTTGAAACATTGGTTCCCGTACGATCACCGAAGTTAAGCAATGGTGAGCCTGGTTAGTACCTAGATGGGTGACCGCTTAGGAATACCAGGTGCTGTAAGCTAGGGTGTGCCTGTAGGAATGACTTACAGTCATATCAAGTTGAAACTTTTTTTCCCGTACGATCACCGAAGTTAAGCAATAGTGAGTCTGGTCAGTACTTAGATGGGTGACTGCTTGAAAATGCCCTCGTGCTATAAGTTTGGGTGCGAAGATGGTGTTATAGAATAGGTAAAGTCTCGGAATAAGAAAACGAAGAACCGAGTTTGTTACAGTCACTTACTCTCTGGAATGGTATGAATCAATCTCTTCTCCCCCGGCTATGTATTAAATAGCAGAACGAACGACAGCATGCTAAGGGATTTCTCCTGCCAAGTCCATCATGAATCGAAAAGAGACATGATCGTCCAAGCAATGCATCACGCATGGCACATCTAGTGAGTGCGAAATAATAACTACCTTCACCCACTCCCTTCAAATGCAGGTGAGATGAGAAAGAAGAGGGAAAGGAATTCGCGAGCCTATGTGAAATTGTTTTGGGACCAATGAAAACCTTTCCTTCACAGAAATTGACCGGTGAGCTGAGAAGAAGGATAAAAGGAATTCGCGAGCCTATGTGAAATTGTTTTGGGACCAATGAAAACCTTTCCTTCACAGAAATTGACCGGTGAGCTGAGAAGAAGGATCAAAGGAATTCGCGAGCCTATGTGAAATTGTTTTGGGACCAATGAAAACCTTAGCTTCACAGAAATTGACCGGTGAGCTGAGACGAGGGATAAAAGGAATTCGCGAGCCTATGTGAAATTGTTTTGGGACCAATGAAAACCTTTCCTTCACAGAAATTGACCGGTGAGCTGAGACGAAGGATAAAAGGAATTCGCGAGCCTATGTGAAATTGTTTTGGGACCAATGAAAACCTTTCCTTCACAGAAATTGACCAGTGAGCTGAGAAGAAGGATAAAAGGAATTCGCGAGCCTATGTGAAATTGTTTTGGGATCAATGAAAACCTTTCCTTCACAGAAATTGACCGGTGAGCTGAGAAGAAGGATAAAAGGAATTCGCGAGCCTATGTGAAATCGTTTTTGGATCAATGAAAACCTTAGCTTCACAGAAATTAGCCAGTCAACTAAGAAGAAGAAGGAAAGAAAAGTAGTGAGTCTGCGAAATTCTTTTTGATATAAAAATGAGGAGAAAAAATAAATTAATGAGAGAATAACATTAACTCTTAGCCGCGTGCAGAGAGGAACCCAGACGAGGCTATGCCGAAGGGCAGAGAATCATCTGGAGAGGTAGACAAATCCGACCCCGTTATTACGGGGTCTATGGGGAATTTTTACCCGAGCCTACGGAATCTGAAAAACCTACGTTAAACCGGCCTTGTGCCACATCCCACTCTGTGGGGAGCTCGGGTAAATACTGAGAATAGTGTCTGAAGTCATGTGAAAGGTTTTGTTTCTGTCATCGCGACCAGTGTTGAAGTTCTCGACAGTATAAAATCATTTATATTATCGGCCTCAAAGCACGCGGCACTTCAAAGCATTTTCTCCCAACAATCCATGAAAGCTAATTATTTCAAACTCTCTTCGTCTAGTTTTGAACGTGTGCAATCGTATATCCCTTCTGTGAACAGCGAACTCTCTTAACTTTGTTTTAAACATTTTTTAATGTTATCTTGTGTCAGATCATTTAATCTGTTGTATGAACATTTCCTTTTCATGACAATAGATAAAACGATGGACTTTAAGAATTTTGATTTATTTTCATGAAACGAGCTACTGACATAACTTCAAGCGTGTAAATCCGTAAATAAAATAAAATTCTAATCTTGTTTTGTTAAAAAATTACCCGTGTGTTTCTTTGTCATTATTATCCTTCATTAATCTTCTTGGCGCGGATAAATCAACTGTTCATTTTAACCCCTATACCCTGCGCCACTATACACCTCAGGACAGGAAGGAACTAAAGTTGCTTGCAGCATTAAACAAGCTGAAAGCGGTCTAAAAATTATACTTACGAGTTGATATTTGTATTTCAAATACAATGGCTGGTTTAACTTACTAATGCTCACAAATAAAATAGGTCAACACCGATCGATATATCTGTGACCTTTTTTATATAAAAAAAAATAACAAAAACTAATTTGCAGAATTGATGCCCAGTTAATGTTTTATTTCACAAATAAATCAAAGTATAAAGCTTAAGTTGCGAGACAGGATGTTAAACTCAAGGGTTTGGCTTATCATACTAAAGCCAATTACTACATTTTATTTTATTTTTACTGCAGCAACATTCTCAAGGGAATATTTATTTACTTAAACGATGTCTGCGCCCATGGGTCATATAACAAAAATACTAAGTAATTAAAAATAAAAATGATGGAACATAAACAAAAAGAAAATAGAATCTAAATGAAATCAGCTAGATTATTTACATTATTCGCACTATTGTCGTCATCTTTGTCGCCATATTTATTACAACGTTTCGGCCGTTGTACGCTCCGGCCTTCTTCAGGTGGTTGGAATGTCGAACTGAACCCTTATTTCGCTCACTGGGGTAGACTGTTCTAGTTCCACGTGCCATGTTTAATGGATGTCAGCTATCAGTTATTTCCTGTTAATTTCCCCCCTGAAAGTTCTCCACTACCTTAACCGGGTATTGAACTCACACTCTTTGGGTCCTGTCACTAAAAGATAAAGGCGTTGGTTAGATCCAGTGACAGGATCCAAAGAGTGTCAGTTCAATACCCGGTTAAGGCAGTGGAGAACTTTCAGGGGGAAAATTCTGCTGTAACCTGTAAATTACAGGGGTTCTCCTCGACTTACTCCTACGGCGCAAAGAAATTCGTGGAACTAACAAGGCAAAGATATTTTTATGTTTTTTTTTTTTTTGATTGCATGATGTCTTGAAAGCTTGAGGAAATTCTATTGATGTTTGTATAGATCAAAACGAATGCATGACAAGAAAAACAAACGGTTTTGTAGCACACGCAAAGAATCAAAACAGGGAAATGATATCTGTTCAAGATATATTTTTTACTTCGCAAGACTTGGGTTTAAAAGAAAAATCTGCTCTGAATGACGTAGCAAAGATGGTAAGTTTAATCAAAAGTCGGTCTTTTCAATCGCGTGTTTCCAAACGTGCTTAAATGGATTATTTGTATACATAAATACATTTTTTCTACACTGAAGTTCCTTTAGTCGTATCTATGAACTAAAAAAAGTGGAAATGTGTGAAATGATTTCTCGTGACGAAAGACAAAATGCTGTGTAATGTCACATGATACATTCTGGAGTTCTGAGATATCGTCAAATGATCCCTTCTGGGCTTCAGACACATTTTTCTACAAGACACAAAAAATCTTGATAAATCTATTGAGTATTTTTTTTAGAGGTTTTGTTATAATCTATCTCTTGCTATTATATATTGTAGCGGACCGTGGAGGTGAAGATGTGAAGAGATATCAGAAGGTTAAACTTTCCTGCTGGCCGGTCCAGCTACATGGAAATGTCAGACTTTAATTAAGTCCAAAGAAGACAAAGAAAACAAACAAGACCGATATACATGGGTAAACAAATATATATTAATAACAAAACAAGTTAAACGAAGACATGGACTGTTACATAGAGTTTGTATGGAGAAATTATGTGAGTGTGTTATAAGTGTTCGTACGTACGTGTATTGTTCTTAGCGTGTTCCCGGAATTTGGGAAACGCTCTATCTGTGAGAGGTCACATATTGGCCTAAGTGGAAAAAGAGAGATTTTACCTCGCCTCCGCGCGAGGTAGCGGCCCAAGGCCTGAGTCGGAAAAGAGAGAGAGAGAGAAGGGTCAGCCAGTATTTATAGCCAGGGAAGAGAGAGACCCCTGTTGAAGGATTAAAGAAGTGAGGAGGAGCTAACTCCGACAATATATATATCAGGTCATCCCATAAGTTCTGTCCGAATTTTGAATAAAGAAAACAAGTAACCAAATGTTACATTTAATTACAGATTCAATCAACAATGTATTTTCCCTGATTATCTATGACTTCCTTCCATCTATTAACAAGCTTGCTAATTCCATTACTGTAAAATTCTTTTGGCTTTGATTCGAAGAACTCACAAATGTCAGTTTTAACATCTTCCTGTGTTACAAAATCTGTTTCTTCCAAATTATTCTGTAAGCTACGAAACAAATGCTAGTCTGAAGGAGCAAGGTCGGGAGAATAAGGTGAATGAGGAATTTTCTTCCAACCAAGTTCTTCGATCTTTTGTGGCGTGATTCTTGCTGTGTGTGGTCGCGCATTGTCCTGATGAAACATCACCCGTTTTCGATTTACTAGAGCAGGTCTTTTTTTTCTCAAAGCTTGGTTCAAACGCTCTAATTGCTGACAGTATATTTGAGCATTAATTGTTGCATTAGGTGGTAAGAATTCAAAGTGGATTATTCCTTGACAATCCCACCAGATTGAAAGAAAAACCTTTTGCCCATGAAGTTCCCTTCTCGACTGTGGCTGGGGTCCTTCCCCTTTACCAAGCCACTGTTTACGACACTTAACATTTCGATAAAAGATCCATTTTTCGTCACAAGTCTATCCAAAAAAGGTGAAACAAGTTGGCGAGAATGGAGAGAAGAGCAGATGTCAACTCGGGATTTGAGGTTGTTTTCAGACAATTCATGAGGCACCCATTTTCCAAGTTCAGGAACTTTTCCAAGTTGTTGAAGATGACGATGAACAGTTGTATGGTTTCAACTGAGAACCACTGCCAATTCCTCAACTGATAAAGCAGGATTTTCTTCAAGGGCTGCTTCAAGAAGCTTTTCATCAAACTCAACTGAAATAAAATTTGATCAGTTTAAATGCATCTAAACATAAAAATAATGTTCAGCTCCATTAGACATTATAAAATACTCTTTAAATTTCGTTCATTTTAACAAAAAGTTAAAATTTGGACAGAACTTATGGGATGACCTAATATATATTACTTCAAACGTTTTTTAGTAGGTGTCCGTATTTGAGTAGACGCCATATTGATTTTAAACGATAATACTAAGGAGAAGAACAACACATATAAGATTCGCCAGTGGCGCGGAGAAGTAGTAGTCAACTGCTAGAGGTAAGTCGAGTGAATTCCACAACGAATTTTCAACTACAGGATATCTACCAACCGCCCCACGCGGTCAGATGTGGTACAAGGTCGAAGATCCCGTATAAAACGGGGTCGGGTAGCTGTTTCTTGAGACGAGACTCTGCCCTTCGACATAGCCTCGTCTGGGGATCCTCTATGTCCGGAGGCAGAGGGTTTGACCAGCACAGCTGGAGACGAATCTCCAACTGCAGACCAACATACAGTATTTACTACTGTATTTATGTGAATTTATCGTCCGTAGCTATACTACAACAGATATTTAATATCTAGACTAGCTATATGTTTGTCAATCATATTTACTACTCTTAGTTTTACAACCAGATTGCCTGGATTTTTAATATGTGATGAGTTGATTGTTCCGAGGAGAGGGGCTAGAATTATTGTTATGGCTTTCGCCAGTTTGTGGGGAGTGCAGCCAATTCATTCTTCTTATGTGCCATGTCCGTTCAGGACGTAGGCGGTCTTGGCTCTCCACCTCCCTCTATCCCTTGCAGCTCTTAACAAATTCCTTCCCTCTGCCATCTCTCCCAGACCACGTTCTGTCATCCACTAGGTATGTCATGCATTGTTTTCTTTTGTTTCTCTTTCCCTCTATTCGTCCTGTGAGTATCAGATTCTCCAGGCCCTCCTTCCTCATTAGGTGTTCCAGAAACTTCAGTTGCCTCTTCCTGATGTTAAGTATAAGCCTCCTCCTTGTTTGCATCCTCTCTAAAACTTCATCGTTCCTGACATACTTGGTCCATGATATCCTCAGCATCCTACTGTAGAACCACATCTCCGTTGCCTCGAGTCTCTTTATCTTTGAGGAAATCGTCCAACAGAAAGAATGACAGATGTCACAGACCACCTGGAAGAAGGCGACAGAAAGCCACTCCACTATCAATCCCAAGACAAATCATGGTCAACAACTTAGACAATGCGAAAGCTAACGGCATGCTGCCAATACCTTCCTTATATAATGGGGGACATTGGGATGCTTGCTTGGTGGGTTTCAGGGAGATCATACAGTTTGGACAGTCTCTGCCCTTTAGACTCTTCCCCAGCACTCCTCTGTCACTTTTCGATTACTCAACCAAGGACACATGGCCAAGTAGATAAAAGTGGTTGACTCAGAGTTGTGAGTTCAATACCTGGCCACAGCAGAGGGAACAAAAAGTTGGAGAATTGCATTACTAAAGAGAATTAACTGATACTGAGATATCCAAAAAAGGCATGGCACGTGGAATTAGAACAATCTACGCCCATGGAGTAAGCAAAGGGTTCGATGCAAAATTCAAATGTAGATCACCTGAAGAAGGTTGAAGAATCTAACAGCCAAAACGTTCATGAATATGGTAATAAAGATGAGGACAACAGCCTGAACGATGTAAATAGTGTAAATAATTAAAATACCTCATCTCAGAAATATAGACAGATCCTGACGAAGGCCGGAGCGTACAATGTCGTGAATATGGCAGCAAAGATGAGGACAACCGTCCAAACAATGTAAATAGTGTAAATAGTTATAATACCTCAACTCATATTTTGAAGATCTGAGAGTAATAAAAAAGAAATGGAAGAGATTGTCAAGATAAGAACAAAATCTTTAAGAGTTTCACAAAATAGATCAGAGAAAAAATTAAAAGAATAAAAAACAAGGAAAGTGAATTGATGAGTCGGAAAATATTTAGAGAAGATAGGGTTGAGATTGTAAACAGAGAGAAAAAGATACAGAATGATAAGAATATTGGCTACAGACATTATTATTCTTATCGAGTTGCTACACCACACCCATCCAGTGTTGCACACAGAGCCTTGC
Organism: Acanthosepion esculentum; assembly: GCA_964036315.1. Lineage (NCBI taxonomy): Eukaryota > Metazoa > Mollusca > Cephalopoda > Sepiida > Sepiidae > Acanthosepion > Acanthosepion esculentum. Next base: position 82,623,385 of record OZ038508.1, on the reverse strand, counting down.
CTGGTGTGTTACGGTTTCAAAGTCATTAAGTGTGCATGGATCTTCAAGACTGGGAGAAAACTAGAAGATGCTCTATAGTTTGTGATTGTCCACCTTGGCAGATAGGAACAAGATCGGTGACATTTCTCCCGTTTCTGAATGTTGGTTCTACAGCAACCAACAACTGTTCAGAGGCAATTCAGGCAGGAGCAGAAGGAGCCAATGGGGAAGGATTCTGTAGGGCTGAGAGAGAGAGCCATGTTGTTAAGGTATCTGCACCACAGGGAGAGACACTGACTAGCAGCTCTGTTGTTCATTGGTTTGGCAAAATGTAAAAAGCTGCATCTTGACTTGAGCCTCTTTGTCATTGGTTCATAGCTGTGGAGTGGATGACAAGGGTCAGTTTCCTACTTCAACTTCTCCAGTTGGGAGTGGACTGTCCTTCTTATGTAAGGGGCGCAATACCACTAAGTTAGTTGACTAAAGACATGAAAGCAAACCAAAATACTGTATTTAAGTAAATATCATAAAGAGAAATGTGTAAGGTAAAGAAAACTGATTTCTCAACAGTAGTGATGAATGTAGAGCTACATTGGTTGAACCTGATGACTGGGTTCGAGATTGAGTCCTTCATGGAAATAGTCAACCAACACTATTAGAAGGTTAAAGTGCAGAATAATGCCCACCCCAGTGTGAATACAAAATTAAAATTGGTACGTTTTATTGATCAGTTTTAAGATAAAACATTTTGAAATTTTCTTCTTAAATGCTACATTTGTTAATTATTAAAATGTAATAATTGAGGAACAATTCAGAATAGATAATTTAAAATGTTAAAGAACATTTAATAATAAAATAAATTTTTAAAAAATTATCTTTTTTCCAACACAAAAGTTTACAGAATATTTAATTAAAAAAGTAATTAAAAACATTCAAAACAAAACAATATTCTTGTTTTATTTTCTGATTCGGGGCATAATTTTACACAGCTTAAAATTAAATTTTTAATTGGTTTAATTCTTCTGTCCCATAATAATTGATACATTTGCTTACACATTTTATACACTAAATGCATCAACTATTATGGGACAGAAGTAATACAGTACATTATTACATTACCTCTGTCCCATAATAATTGTTACATTTACTTACACATTTCATACACTGAATGCAACAAATATTATTGGACAGAAGTAATACATTATATAATTATGTTATCACTGTCCCATAATAATTGTCACATATTCATATACATTTATACATTAAATGCAACAAGCATTATGGGACAGATGTAACACATTATATTATTACTGTTGTACCGGTGTCATCAAAAATGATCATAATTGTTAAAAGGTTTTAGTGCAATAAAACAATGTATTAAGATTCAATAAAGCATAGATAAAGAATTCACAACTAAAACAGAGGCCAAAGAACCGTTTAATTAATTTCTTTACTTTATATTTTTTATATGTTCAATGGTATCTTTGATTCATTGATTACTCCTGGTATTATATAAATTGCTTTTTTGCAAAATCTTTTCATGTTAAATATTTTATGCATTTAATATGACAGTGAAATAGAAATGTCTCATAGGAGAAAATGAGTAACAACAGAATCACAAAGACGGCGATGACAAAACCTATTTCAAGACGAATCAAAATGATCACTTAATAGACAAAGCTATCTGAGTGCTTCACATGAAAGGCTTGAACAAATAAAACTGCAATCTAAAAAATGTAGGAGTAAATGAACTATTTAATTAAACAGTTTATTTTGTTCGGGGACTAATTTTGTTTAAATGCATGCAAATATTTTATTTATATAGATTATAAAAATGATTAAGGGAAGTAATCACTCATATATTTACTAACTTAAGGTGATTTACCTCACTTCCCACTACAGATGGGACAGGAAGTATATAAATAAATACACATTGATAATTATTATATGGTTTGATGCTACCAATGTTCCATAATAGTTGTTACATTTCCATATATATTTCATACACTAAATGCAACAATTATGATGGGACAGTGGTAGTACATTATATGACTGTCCCAAGTTCTGGGTATGATAATAAACTACATCTGGCAGCAAGCCCTCTGATTGGGAGATTTGAGGTTTTGAGGAGCATGGAACCACCTCTTGTTGGTGTGCCTAGGTCTACCCTAACCCGGGGTGGTAGCACTTGTCAGGGTCCCAGCTATGGGCAAATAGTGAACCCCCAAACAAAACATTATGAAAGTATAGAAATACATTTTTATAGTAAAAATACCAACAATACATTTTATATAAAAAGGACCAACAATATATATTTATAGTAAAATGATGAACAATACATTTTTAAAGCAAATTGACCAGCAATACATTTTATCTGTAGTTGAAAGTTGCATTTAGAATATATTTAGTTGAAGACATAAAATTATTCAAATTATTTAGATTTCAGCATTAAACGACTCATAAGAAGTTGATAACAAAAGAAAAAAACTGTCCCATAATAGTTGATACATTTTCATATACATTTTATACACAAAACGTAACAACTATTAGGGGACAGAAATAGTACAATATATTATTATGCTATCACTATCCCATAATAGTTTTCATATACATTTCACTTCCCTAACAAATTTTGTGGGACAGAAGTTGTATAATTACTACTTTGGCCATTCAGTTGCTTTCTATAAAATACTTTTTTGAAGCTACAACATACAAAAACATAAAAAAACTAAAACTGATTTTGCTCAGGAGATTTTGAGTCTAAAAGCTTCGTATTTTGCTTGTATTGGTATAATATTAAAAAGAAGACATTTTATATTTTTTGCGCAACATAAAACCAAATTAATCCTTGGTTTTCATTCTAAACTATTCAAAACAGATCCTGAAACGCACCAATTAGTACAAATGTATAGGATATTTGTCTCATATTTGCTCAAGCGATAAAATTTAGCTCAAGTAAACACAGATTACAGAAAATACCTAAGTCTTTACATCATTGTACGTCATTGATGTCAGATTCTATGATCTGCCCAGAATTTATTCTGAAAACTACTGTGTAAAAATCAAATTGTTTCTGGTTTTACAAGTTTAAAAAATTGTATGCTTGAACAGTTTATGCCAAATATGTAAAAATATATAAACTTTTGTGAATAAGGCTTCTGCAAATAGCTATGATATTCCCCACCAGATAAGGTGAACGTTTTCTCAAAAAACCTACTCCCCAAACCATGATTAATCTTATATCCCAATGGTTAGTCTACCAATACTAAACTAGTATCTAACAAACCATTTCATCATCTGTCTATATTTCTGAGATGAGGTATTGTAACTATTTACATTGTTCAGACTGCTGTCCTCATCTTTATTACCATATTCACAATGTTTCAGCTGTTGTACACTCTGACATTCTTCAGGATCTGTCTATATTTCTGAGATAAGGTATTGTAAATATTTAATCTATTTACATTGTTTGGACTGTTGTCCTCATCTTTATTACCATATTCATGATGTTTTGGCCCCTGTACGCTCTGGCCTCATTCAGGTGATATACATTGGAATTTCTAATCAAATCAAGTCCACGGGGATAAATTGTCCTAATTCGACATGCTATCTCAGTTTCTCCAAGTTTTTATTCCCTCTGTGGCCAGGTATTGAAATCACAAGTCTTTGAGTCAAGTCATTTTTGGATCACTTAACCAACGCTTTTATCCACTTGGTCCTGTGTCCAGTGAGTGAATTTTTGGGACTTATAAACCTAATTTCTCAGTAATAATTTTTTACCAGTGCTCACGGTAACAAAAACTTGGAGAGTTGTGTTACTCAAGGGAATTAACTGAAATTCAGATATCCAAAGCTATGGCATGTGGAATTAGAACATGGAAAGTGTTTGATTTGAAATTCCAACGTATATCACCTGAAGATGGCTAGAGCGTACAATAGCCAAAAAATTGTGAATATGGGAATAAAGATGAAGACAACAGTCTGAACAATGTAAATAAACCAGTTTGTACTATAGTTTACACATGAACCAAGAATAAATTTTATAATGAATGGAATTTATAAATTATTTAATTATTACAAATCACGAGAATGTTAAAAAATTAAATAATAAAAATGAATTAATGATAAAATTAAAGAATAAATTAATGATAAATTTAAAAAATTAAATTAACAAAATTTTAAAAGAATGATAAAATTAAAAAATGATAAAACTTTATAAAAAATTGATAGAATGAAAAAAGCAAAAAAATTACAGATAGGAAAATTGATGGTAAAATTTTTAAAAGTTCTAAAATTAAATTAATAAAAATAAATTAATAAAGATAAAAAAAGATAAAACTAAAAATGAAAAAATTAAATTAATGATAAAAGTTTTAAAATGATAAAATTAAATTAAGTAGAATATATGTTTTTGTGACTTTGCAAACACCAAATTTTATTTAATAGAACTTTGTGTAATGGACGTGAGGCTGCAAGGCTGTATCAGATTGTGTTTCCAAACCAAAGGCAGGAGAGTCATCCAATCTTTGCTGCTGTTTATCATTGCCTTGCCGAGACAGGATCCATGACACCACAGACTATGGATCGAGGAAAACTGAGATCCACTGACTATGAAGAACAAATTTCTACAGGCTGTCGGAGACAAACCAGGTATCAGCACGTCAAGTGGCCTTAGCATGTCGTACGTCTCATAGTACCACATGTAGGGTACTTCAAGAGCAGCTCCTGTATCCATATCATTTGCAATGTGTGCAGGATCTTTTGCCTTCTGATCACTCACCACAGCAGAACTTTTGCCGATGGTTTATTGCACAAACTGCCAATCCGATGTTTTTAACTTCAGTCTTGTTTATGGACAAGGTAAAATTTGGAAGAGATGGAATAACAAATTTACATGACCAACATTTGTGGATGGATCGGATCCCCACGGTACAATACAAGCTAGACACCAGCATCACTTTATGATTAATGTGTGGGCTGAAATTGTAGGTGATTGGTTGGTAGGTCCATATGTCTTCCCAGCAGTCTACAGGGACTTTAATTTGAACACACTTCCAGACCTGCTAGAGGATGTACCCCTGCTAATATAAAGACACACGTGATTCATACATGATGGGGCTCCAGCACATTTTTCGCGATGCACTGGCTGACATCTACCATGAAAGATAGGGGAGGAGAGGTTCCATGGCCTGCACATTCCCCCAACCTCAGTCACTTAGATTTTTATGTGTAGAGCCACCTAAAACAATTGGTCTGTGAAGTAAACATTACTAATGCAGAGACACTTCATCAACATGTCATGGCAGACTGGGAAACCATTTGACACTGAGTGGGAGTATTTGAAAGTGTCCACCAATCAACGATCTGACAGGTGCAAGCACGTGTAGAAGCAAGCAGAGGACATTTTGAACATTTTGTTATGATTTGCAGTGTTGAGATACAACAATGGCCTTTTATGTTTAGATAGACATTTGGCAAAGTATTTTTGGTACACCCTGTATACATGGTGAAAAAATACTTTTACAAACTTTGGGGTTGTATTCCTCAAAACAAAAAGACAAAAGTCTATATAAACATATGTTCACAAATCCTTCATTTTTGTGTTAAGTTTAAAGAAAGTTTATGGTAGATGGCGCTGAGCTGCCTTGTAGACTAGGTTACATTTGTGTCTTCACTGTTAAACGTGTGTAGTAGTGTTAGCTGAGGACTGTTCCATTTAATAATGGCAGGATATTCGTATTATTTTTACCGGACACTATTCGTGACATACTTGTTGACAGCACTAATATAATAGCATCATCTACATGCCAAAAAAAAGGCTAAAGATAATAGAAGCCTTATTAATAACAACAAGAAAACCAACAATTAATAATATCAACTATGAACGTGGACACAATATCTTGACTGTATTTTGAAAAATGAAAACATATACAACTATTTCTTATTTAACAGTTAAAATACTTCATCCTCAAAAATGGCTAAATGTATAGCCAAAAACACTCAGAATAAAAGAACAAATATAATTTATCAAATGAAAAGAAACAAATTATTAGACCACATGAGAAATTGTATAAAAAACTAAATCAAAGCACATTGTCTGTTGTGTTCAATGAAATGTGCATATATATTTGAAAATCTATGAGTGTGGAAATTTTTCTTCCTGTGATGCATTTCACTTATGATGATTTCATTGGACTAATGTGATGCTTATATTGATGAGGTCACACAGAAGGGTCAGTGAAATCTTAAATTTCTTTCTTAAATAGGTTTGTGAATATAGTAGAGTTGATTTCATTTAGTTTCTTGTGTTATCTTTTAATATTCCACATTGTGATAATATATCTAGCAAGGTTGCAAGAACCTGGACATAAATTTGCTGTGAATGATCTAGCGATTAAAGCACTTTCTATACATTTTTCTGATCATATTGTTTTCTCTTTTAATTAAAGCACCAATTTTTGTTTTAAATCAAAATTTATGGTCAGATGATTTACAGTGAGCAATTAATGCACAGAGTGTTTCTTTTTATAGAAAAAAAAAAAAAAAAATCCCTTTTGTGCTCATATAATCTTTCATTTAAATTTCTTGAGGTTTCTCCTATGTATTCCCTGTGGCAATTATTACAGGCTAAAGAATAAATTTCTCCAAGTTTTAGCTTACTACTTTGTTTTTATTAATTAAGCCAATGAACTCCTAAAGGAAAAAAACACATTACAAGAAATTTTTTTACCACTATCATATTTTCCTAAATATATATGTGTGTGTGTGTGTGTAAAAATATAAAAAAATTTATATTATATTCCTCTCCCTCAGAGAGATAGATAGAAGAGACATGAATAGACAGATTTAAATATTAATATCTAGAACAAATTTGAATATAAAAAAAAAATGTCCAAATTTTAAAAAATGTTTAGAAAACATAAAACATGATAGGCATAGTGTGGGAAAATATCAAGGGTTGGGGTTTGATCTAAAATCAGAAATCTGTGGTTGTAATTCCAAAGGGCAGAAATCAGTCTTGTAAGTCCCAAATCAAAACCACTGGGGATGTAAATCAAGTGGGCAAAAATATGTACCCATGACTCACAACATACAACTGCTTATTTGGCAAGCATAGAGAACACAGAATAGCCCACGTCGGTCAAGAGTAGTGTTCTTTTAAAATGGCTGTGGTTGGTCAATCCTCGTAAGCAAATGCAAAAATTACCCTATTCCGACGCCTTATTAAGGAAGAATTAATCTAAATTTTGATTTTTAACAAATAGTGCAGACAACAATTGAATTTTTGATGTGGCGCTTTGTTCTCTCTCTTATCATCACAGAGGTGATCAGATTTCAGTAGAGGCCTTTTGCAATCACTTTGCTGGCTTTGGGAAAGACATGAATCTATCCCTTCTCCCAATAGTTAAAACAGTAAGGCAAACTAGGTCATTATGCCTTGATAGAGGCAAAACAACCTTGGACAACTGAATTCAAAACTAACTTGAAAAGGGAATAGGCACCTCAGGTTATCTTGCCCTAGACATCAATTGCTGCCATCCCAGCCCAACAATGACTGTATAAATGTTAGAAAATTTGAGAGAAAAGGTGGGAGTTCTTTCAAAATAAAAATTTGTGAGAAATAGGGTGGATGGTAAATTTTAATAACCCATGTCAATTGATTTAAGTCACATCTTTCAAAATTTCCACAACACACACAAGTGTTGTAATAGCTTAAAAGTAAGAAAGATATATAAAAAATGAATGACCATATTTTGCACCATTAAATTTAGCATAAAAAAAAAAAAAGTCAAATTGTATCAATTTTTCTAGATCATGCCCCAGATCCCATTGTGGAAGTTTAATTTCTATATTTGGCAATTTAGCACCAGATTTCAAGGATAAAGTTCCCTATGTTATATAAATGTAGTAACTTTAATTTTCTGAGAGTAAAAAAAAAAAAAAAAAAAGGAAATTTCTAATAAAACAAAACAAAGATGTATCAAACATCTAGATACTGTAAAAAACAAAAACAAAAAAAAAACACAGAGACACAAATGTTATTAATTTACTTTTTTTATTTCTTTTAGTTTTTTAGGTTTTTTTTCTTCACTTTTTTGCATTTAGTTAATCACCAAGATTGCACCAGGGGGTAAATAAATACAAAAAAGGCCGGATCACAGGAATTTGTGTTTTTAGTTTTTTTTCTCTTTCAATGCAGAAATGATCTTTAATGTGGAGAAAGGAAAAAATTTACATCTACACTCACACATCAACACATTCACACATGAGAAACAGTATAACAGAGTTCAGATTTTTTTTTTTTTTTAAGCAGAGGTAGTAAGTGCCTCATGAAGATCATAAAATAGCTTGGTTTGAATGATAAAGGATTTTTAAATTTTTTTATTAGACTTCTATGTGGTTGCAGACAGAAAGATATATTCAGTTCACAAAACCATGAAAAAAATCAGATGCAGAATCCCAAAAGGCAAATTTAGAAATTCTTAAATTTATAAGAATTTATCCTTACAAAATCAACATACACTTTTTTTTTATAGCAGTTTTGGTAAATTATTTTATGAAGATTTTTTTTTTAAGCTCTTAAAAAATGCTTGGTCATTTCTTAAAATATCCTCTTGGGGTAAAAAAAAAAAAAAAAAGACCTATCTATTCTACTTGTTCTTTTTACACCTAACATAATATTTTAAAAAATTACCAAGCATTTTTTTTTTAACAGGTCATAAAAAAAGTTAATTTTTTTCGTTGTAGCTGTAAAGCACTGATCTTATGTTGACACTGTTCTTAATGATAAAAGAAAAAAAATTCAATTTTTTTTTTTTTAAAGATATTTCAGAATTTTTTTTTTTTTTAAAGGCTGGGAATACCTCAGGTCAAGCCTCAAGCTCACACAGAGCAGCTGTCGCTTTGTTGTAATTAGCAAAGAAATAGTTTTTTAGGGTTTGATATTCATGAAGTTAGATTAAAAAAAAAAAAGATAAGATTATTTATATTGTAAAAATGATAAAATGGTAGTGTAAAGAAAGATGAAATATCAGTCGGGATACCTTAGGAATCTAAATGCTATATTTGCAGGTAAACCGCACCAAGGATTCCTCAAAATATGGGGAACTCAGTCTCTTTTTATACTTAAAAGCAATTATTTAAAAGCTAAATATATTTTAAGGCAGACATTAACATTTTTTTTACAGTGATGTTCCTTCACGTGTTGAGTGCTTTAAATAAAATTCCTGTTTAGCACAAGATAAAAAAAATACTAAATGTCAGTTGAGTAGTCGGCAAAGCAAGTATGCAGACTGACATATGAGGATTTCCCCCCTTCTCATGTGTCCTATCTAGTCTTTCTCAAACAAGGGATCAAACACGATATATAGTCGTATTTAAAAGAGAAGGGGTAGCCACAACTCAGCCACCCAACAACTCAACCTCAGGTTCCATAAGTGGAAGAAGAATTAATGCTTAACATTCCACACTAAACACAGTTTCATTCACCGTCTTACATATTTATTTACAACTATTTCATGCATGCTAAGCCCATCTCTGCCTAAAATAAAAACAGAAGCGGCTTCTTACTTGTTTAGCAGGAGCAGCAAATAGAAAGAAACCAGGGAATTTGATCCTCTATACACACACACACATTCTATTACCCCCTCCTTTATGTCGATTTAAAAACTTAACCAGTGTTTTACACGTGCAAGCCTATTTCGTCCTGGGATTTAGAAGAGAATAAATACCTTTTTTCTTTTAGATTTGAATTTGGGGCTCTTCTAAAAAAAGAAAGACCCCATTCGGCACCAGAGCCATTCATTTTTTTTATGTCTATGGACTTAACGTTTGATAAATAATAACGATAATATTAAATTAAGTTTTAAATTTTAAAACTAAATTAAAATATCAACGTCAAACCTTTTATCATTATTATTAAAGAAAATATAAAATAAAAATCCGTAAGGAAAAACAAGGAATACTTAGAAATGAATGATCAGACATTTAAACGAGGGTTACCCACTTTTTTTTTTTTTTTTAATTATATATTATTTGTGAGAAGTCAGACCATACGTGTTGTGGGTTAGACAGACACAGACAGCTACGACATACTAGCATTAAAAAAATAGTAAAAATATCAATATAGTACTACTGTACCTGGAAAAAGAGATCGACCACATGGCTATACTGATGCTACTAGTGCGATAGTAAGTAGTAACATTGAGTCAACAACAACAACAACATATCTTATGAAGAAGGTCACCTCACATCTTGGATTTTGTCAACAGTGATTCATCATTATTTTAATAATAATAATAATAATAATAATAATAATAATAAGCCAAAATCAAAGACGGGGGTCAAAAGAAAAAAGAAAAAGAGAAGAATCTTTTAAATTGGTGAAGCCGACAATTTAACATTTTTCTGTTAAAAATTTCTGCCCCACATTTACATTTTTAGTGTGCAAAATGTTTATGGGACAGGGGTAGAAAATAAATTAAATAAATTTAAAAAAAAAAACAAACATTTTTTCACGTAGACAAATTTAAATAATCAAACAAATTTAAGTCACTTAGTTTAAATTATCTTTCTTTTTTTTTTTTTTTTAAAGTAATATTATTTAAAGGTTACAATGAACTTAAAGTTTTCAAAGCAGTCTTTTGTTTGTCGCTTCTGTTACGGTTAAAAAAATAAATAAAAATCACGCACGTTGTTCTGACGTTATATAAAAAAATAATCTCTTGACAATAAATAAATACTAAAGTTCAATAAAATTCCGGCTAAGAGGATTTCGATTAATTAACAATAGACTAGAGAGTGTGAAAATATAATTTCAAATGTAAAGACCAAAGAAAAAAAGAAAATGTCAAGCCGAAAAATTCAAATACCATGTGTGGCTACCCGCTCCCCTAAAAATAGGATCTGGGCAAATCACGTACCACATCTCCATAAGGTAGAGAAAAAAAACAAAGATACAAATTAACAAATGTTTTTTTTTTGTCATTTACAATTAAACAATAGAGCATTTGTGAAAAAAAAAAAAAATTATATATATATATATTTATTTTAAATTGCTAAAAAAATTAAGATTATTAACCCTAGGAAATATCAAACCCAACTGAAACTGATGCATGAATCAAGTTTATGGGCATTCTTTTAATTAAAAAAAGATTCTATTGAATTTTGTATTTAAAAGTATAAAAACTCCTGTTTTTATAAATACTGTATGCAAATAAAATATAAATAAATAAAAATGTTTAGTGGTTCAGCTACTAATTAATGTCAACAGTTACAGCTGCTAATTATTCAATTTCTTAAACTTAAAAAAAAAAAAAATGTAGCATTATCATTTATTATCCTACTGCCATGTTTAGCAAAAAAAAACAAAAAAAACCCTTTATCATTCATCCCGGTTACAGAATAATAAAAAATAAAAAAAATTAAAAGAAAACATACACACAAAGCACGCCTCGAGGAAAACACATTGTTCAGTCAACAACATATATATATATATATATATATATATATATATATATATATATAATTAGAAACTAAAACGAACGATGAACATTCAAAAAAATCAAAAGAAAAACAGTTAATGAAATCACAGGTATCGTTTGTTTATGATACAATTTTCTTTTTTTTTGCTGCTGTTGTGAAAATCCCAAATTAAATTATCTTTGGGGTTCAATGTGAGTTTCTGGTTTTTTTTTATGGTTGAGACTGAGTTTTTTCTTTTGCTTTTTTAAATTTTTTTTTAATATAAAAAAAGTTTAATATTTTTTTAAACCGAACCTGTAATTTACAGTAATGGTCGGTAATTATGAATTATTTGTGACCGTAAGAGTCGAGAGAGAGAGAGACATATTGTTATTTATATAATTTTTTTGTTGTTTTTAGATGGGGGTGGCGGATCAAGATTCAAATATAGAGATACTAATTAAATTTGAATCTCCTGATGGTACTGTGAATTTTAAAAATAAAATATATTCAGGATCAAGGTATGACCCCCCACCTTTTTTTTTAATTTTAAATAAATTTTCCTTTTTTTTTTAAATTTTAAATTGGGAAATACTTATTAAAATTCCCCATCCAATTTTAATATTTTTTTAAACATTTTTTTCTTTTAACGGGATTTAAAAAAAAAAAAAAAAAAAAAAGACTCCGGATAATTGATGTTCCATGTTCATTGATAAAATTACCTTTGGTTTCTTGGGGGGGGGGGAAATCCACATTAATATTCACAACTGCTATTTGTATGCGACTTTTGTTTTTTTTTTTGTTTGTTTTTGTTCATACGGTTTTCTAAAACAGAAGCCAATAAAATGGTTAATATTCTTTGTTAATGTCTTTTTGTGTGTGTATTTCTTTGCATGATGTTGAATTTTTTTTAAGAATGGTTTTTAAATGAAAAAACTGGCAGTGTAAAAAAAGAAAAATAGAAATACTAAGAGTTCATTTGTTTTTCATACTACACCAGCTAAGCCCATGTGAAATTGAGAATTAGCATTTGAAAAGTTAATATTACAAAGTGTCGTCGCTGAATGTTGTTGATGAACAATCCCACTATTATTAATATTATTAATGTTACTACCGTTGTTGGTCATATCAACTCCACCCGGGGTGGTAGCGGTCTTCGTCGTAGAGTTGGGGTTGATAATGTTGGTGGTGTTGTTATGAAGATCGCATAGTCGCTTCACCGCCTCCTGAATCAATGTTTGTGTGGAAAGAAATTTTTGATGGTGATAGTAATCCGTATTTTTACCTTGGATACCCAATCTTACATCTTCAATGTAGATGTTGTGCGATGTTCTCCTCCTCCTACGCATATTTTTTTTGTTCACCCGATTGTTCTGATGAACCCATTTGTGATGCGAGTTAGTCTTCATTTTCGACACGTGCCTACCTTGAACAACAGAAGACATGATCTCATTTATAATGGGAGTCCGTTTGTTAGGGGAACAATGTAGCTGTTTGGTAGGATGGTGTACAATGCGGTCCATTTCCAGAAATGTCTTGCTCATCGAATTATTATTTAAGTGTAGAGAAGTGTAATGAGTATTATTATTATTATTATTAGACGACGACGACGACATGTCGTTGTTGGTAATAATACTAGTTGTAGATGTAGCCATCATTGTCGACATTACATTGTGGCCAAACTCTGTACGACTACGAGTCTGGCCGCATTGATGAAGTTTAAGAGTTTCCTTGAGACCGTGTGAAAGCCATTCTATATTATCCTTGAGATCAGATTGGTTCGAATTGTTTTCAATGTTTGCAGTTACCATATTTTCTAAGCGAATCGGCATGTCTGCAAATGCTCTCTTTTTTTTCACGTCTAACCGGCGTTACTAGGGAGCAGCGCTCTACTTTTATGTTTATATTTATATAAGTGGTGAATGTTTTGCACGCGTTCAAATACTAACTTGCTGACAAAGACAGATTTAGGTCACGGAAACAGCCGGTGATTCGCTGTGGCTTACTAGTTATTACGCTTTTCTACGAATCAAATTCAAGCATACAATGCTCCTCGGCTATTGGCTTGAACGTTCCAATGTTTGAATGAATCTTCTAGGGATGGTGAATCGGTCGCGAGACATTGTTCGACATACGCGTCAGAAAAAAGATCCAATGTTTTTTCGACATTCTCCCCATGAAATTAGACACAATTTTCCTATTTACCATTGTATGAACATTTGCAATCGACTCGGGAAGATTTTCATCCAGGAGAGAAATCAAAAGATGTCGAAATTGCAAATCTATAACGGGTAAACAAAAGACGTGGTCAGGCTGGCTCAATAATGCAAATGTCTCGAGTTATTGTTTGGTGTTCTACTACGATTTAATTTACTAGCAAGATTTAAATCAACGAAGTTAATAGTTATAAATATATAAACATGTTTATTATTAACCGTAATTTTGTTTATTATATTAAAAAAACACAATGATTACGTTGTTTATTCTATAATTCCTGTTAAATAGTGCTCTCCGTTTGCCGGCGACCGTCATAAAAGCATTTTGTTTACAACAAAATGTACCGGCAGGCACACCAAATTTACTACTACTAAATAAAATGTAGATAATTATGTTTGTAAGTTTGTACGATAATTTAAGCTGATAAAGGGCTTGAAAATGCTTATAATTTGTGCTTTTTATTTATTTACGTTATATTTATTTAATGATTTAATATTTTGGGAGGAATGTTGATTTAAATCGTTTTTAGCACATGTTGCATTAAATTTTATTGAATGGAAGTCAGACTGGGTTAGGGAGTGGTTGTTGAAGCAATAAATTAATTGCCATTTATTTCGTTTTGTTTCCTTTTTTTCTGTGTCAAGAAATTGCGAAATTGGTCGGATCATTTTTTTTAATTATAGTGTCACAGAATTAAAAACAAACAAAAAAAACATGCAAGGAATATTTCGTAAATAAATAAAGGAAAATTTTCTTTAAATCTAAAAAAATAAATTGATTTAGAGACAGAGACACCATCTGCAGAATTTAAAGGCGAGGTTTCTGAGGTCAGAATGTTGGGGGAAAATAAAAATCCATTTTACTAGACTAGTTCACATTTTTACAATGCTAAACCAAAAACAATTTTATTTACAAGTCGTGTTGGCAGATTGTTGGAGGCATCTGAACTTTCTTTTTTATGCTTTAAGGAACAGTAAAAATTTGCTAATTGATTTTGCCACGATTTTATAATCTTTTTATTTTTTTATACAGAAAACTAAAAAGTCTCGATAACTACAACTACTAAATAAATAAATCGTTTTTTTTTTTAGATTTTAAAAAGTTTTCATTTCACATTATTTTGTCATGAAAAAATTAAAGAAATTTAATTCGTTAAAAAAAATATAAAATAAAAAAAATATTGGTTCGGGCAAGCTTTTCTTTTTAATTTAATTTTTCAACAAAAATATTCCATCTTTAACATTTAAATTAGAATTAGTGCATGAAAAATTTTGAAAAATGCATTTTTAAAAATATTTTTTATTTTATAGTTATTATTTAAATATAACTTTTTTTGTAATTAAATAAAATAATTATATTCGAAATTAAATTAGTGTGTAAAGTTCGAAAACGAAACTAAAAAATAAATCGTATAAGGAGATCCCATCAAATCAATAAAGAGAGTGCACAAAGAAAAACTGAATATATTTAAAAAATAGTTTCAAATTATAATATTCAATTCAAATAACCTCTCTCTTTCTTTATCTATCAGCCATTTTTTTCAGTACAACTATATCAGGCCTTTTGTCAGATATGGGAAGTAATGGTCTCTATCCTGCTACCCTAGCGCATATGTTAGGAGTGGCATTAAATTCAGAGTTGTCCTCTACTGGCTGTCCTATCAAAGCGAAACAGCCCAGTTTGCTCTACTATTTTACCCATAGCTGTTGGGGAGGCTGGAGAAAAGATGGATACGTGCCTTCATCAATGTAGTGCAAAATGAAGACAAGAGACTTGGCCAAAAACTAGACTCAGCCTACTGATTCTGTCTTCCATGATGATAAACATTATAATACATGCATCCATCTATCTCAGTCTCTTCTTATCTATCTATCTATCTATCTCAGTCTATTCTTACCTTGTTTTGTTTTAGTTTTATCTTTGTGTTTCATTTTAGTTTATTTTCTGGTTTCATCCTCACCCCCCCCCCCCATCATTTAATAAATCATGGAATTTTATTACAAACGAACTTTATGGACAATGTAATGGATTTAAATTTTTACATCATGGGATGTTTTGTAGGCCCCCCTCCTCCCCGTGAATATGTGGTATTTTGGTATATGCTGGATTAAGTGGTGATGGATGAGTCGTTGTGGTGAATGGGCAAATTGTAATGAATGAATGGGGTCATGATTATGATTAACTAGGACTAGGATAGCTAATGAAGACCAGCCTCTCCCCATTTCCCCTTCGGCCTTGTGCCAAAATTTTGTATTTTTACAAAATAAATAATCCTATCTATCTAGGTCTATTCTTATCTATTTATCTCAGTCTATTCTTATCTATCTATCTATCTATCTATCTATCTATCTATCTATCTATCTATCTATCTATCTATCTAGGTCTGTTCTTATCTATCTATCTATCTATCTATATATCTATATATCTATCTATCTTTGTTCTTATCTATCTATCTTATCTATTTATCTATATCTATTCTTATCTATCTATATTCCTTATCTATCGATCTAAGTGTATTCTTTATCTATCTATCTATCTATCTATCTATCTATCTATCTATCTATCTATCTCAGCCTATTCTTATTTATCTATCTACCACAGCCTATCTATTTCTGTGTGTGTGTGTGCACATGATAAAATCTGATATTTTTTAAGGTATGCTATTATTAATGAGGAAAAGGCCTCAGTATTTGGAATGTAAATATAAGAGTGGACACTGAAGTTAACACCGAGTGCTGACATTTTATTTCATGTTAAAACACAAGATTGCATGACTGAAGATTGCATTCAAATATTATCAAATACACTGCTGGCCCAAATCTTAAGGCCAATAAAGAAAAAAAGCTTTTACATTTTTAGACTTAACCATTTATTTGAGTAAAGTTTCAAAAAATGAAAATAAGAAAAGGAAAAATAAAAATTAAAAACTTTTTTTTGCATTTAATATGAAAAATTTGAATACTGGGAAATTATTCTAAATACTAGCTGGTCAAAAGTTTAAGACCAGATTTAAAAGAAGCTTTAATTGGTAAATACATAATGAAATTTAGTCATTTGTATTCAAGCATTAGTGCAGCCAACATCTGCCACTGGTATCTCCTACGTTACATTAGGTAAAAACATGGTAACCAACAAAATGGTTATATATGCTATCAGCTTTTAAAGAATTCTCAAAAGTTTCAAGAACAATAAAAGTCTTATTTTATTAGTCTGTTTATGAAAATAAAAGGTTGGTTATAACAGAGGCGTACTTTTTTTTTTGTGTGTATATATATATATATATATATATATATATATATATATATATATATATATATATATGAACAATCAAAATATAATTATCAACATAAGAGAAACATTAGTGGAAATACCAAAATACCCTACAGCACCCAATGCAAGCAAAGACTTGAAACTCTAGAAGCTATTATTATACAAAATAAACAGTTCACGTTAAATAAAATATTATTTACCACAGGGGATAGTATCTTGAAGTGCATATGGGATAATTGATATGCGCATATATTAGTATTAAAAAATAAAATATCATTCTGAGTAGGACGATGAACTACATCCAGCAGTAAGAATCTTTCTTACATATTTATAAGTCTACCATTCATCCATGCATTGAATATTGCTGTCACATCTGGTTTGGTGCTCTTGCAATGTATTTAAAGATTGTTTATAAAATCTACATAATAATCTGTAATATTATTGCCACTGACCTGGCCTCTTGGCGTCAATCATTTTCCTGCCACTTCCTTTTGCTTTTTCTATAAATATTTTCATGGTAATTGTTCTGATGAAATTTCCTTTTAAATATTCATGTGCATTTTGTGTCTACTACTATGTCCACATGCCAGGTATAAGCATACTACTAGATTAGTGGCAAGGTCTCATCATTTTACACTTGAAATGGCTGGATGTAACCATAAGTTCTATGCACTTATGGAACTCTCTTCCAGCTTTTTGCTTCCCAGTTTGATCTTCAACATTTTAAATGCAAAGTCAATCTTCTGCCTTTTTAATTCGTGTCCTTTTATTATTTTCACTCCTTAATGATGTTTACTTTTCCTTATATTCTCTCATAATCGGTAACCCCTTAACTCTTATTGCCTTGCTTGGAGAAAAAATTATTAAAAAAATAAATCTTGGCTCCATTGTCAGTGAAAAAGGCTCCAGAATAGCTGTGGGCAGCACAAACTATGGTAGTTGTCGCAAAACTAAGAACCATCTGGAAAGACAAAAACATCTGCTTGAAATCAAATCAGACTGTTACAGGCATTGGCGTTCCCATTCTTTCTGTATGTATGCCTGCAAATCTTATGCATTAACTATCAAATTACATCAAATCCAAAGCATTAGGGATGAGATGTTATAGAACCATCATTGGTATCTCCTGCAGAGTCTGCATCACATATTACACATGCAGGACACCATCAAACAAGAAACATGCCCATTGGAAAATCTCTTATCCACTGACAATAGGAGACAGTTGAAATGACATGTACACATCATAAGAACCAATAATCTTTTCACTGAAAGATACCATGTTAGGTACAAGAAAAGGCAAACAGAGAAAAAAAATGGGCTGACGATGTCACTGAGTGGATTTGAAGATCATTCAAGGAGAGATGTTGGTATGCAACTGAGACATATAGAATGAGCTTGTCCAGTGCTCAGCTATACAAGGACCCTAAGGCCACACTCAGTCAGGGGACTGGTGATGACGATGATCACAATGTTCAGATTTTGATGTGACAGTGAGGTCTCTGGAGGTTGATCAAACAAAAAGAGAAAGAAGGAAGAGAAGAGAGAGAGAGAGAGAGTCTGCTAACTGGATGATAATTGTTGAAATTGCAGGAAGATGGATTGAAGAGTTGAGAAGAAAATTAAAAATGAAATGTGTCGTAAAATCATATTTTGAGATAATTCCAAGGAGAATCAAACCTAAATTTAACTAGACGAAATTCAGTAAGATTGAGCAAACCCAAAACTGCTCGTCCTTATCCCGCCGATAAGAAAGAGACCATTAAGGTATTTGCGAAGATGTCAGAAAAAATAAAAACATGTTGTTGATAGAGAAATCTGGGTGGTCAGCAAAATAGCATTCACGATTCCTCTGGACAAGAAAAAAAAATCTGTTTCAAATCAACTACCCGGAAGAAAATAATCCCCATGTGTTTGTCATTATAAATTTGGTTACATTCATCCAGAGAAAATTTTATATTCAAACATTAATTCAGATTCCCTTGGATACAAGTGATAAAAAAAATTAATTACTCTTTTGAAGTGACCATGGACAAGAAAGCTGTGTGGTCTATTCGATTGTAATGCATAAGACTGAGAAAAGATAAACTTTCATTTTAAGGAGACTGGAAATAGATTTTTCTTTCTTCAATTTTTGAGTCGTCTGGTCAATTGAGAGAATGCCAGCATGGAGTAAGCTGATAGATAAGGACTGAAAATCTCTTTTGTCTTCGCTGCGCCATCTGGAAGCTGAACTGAGGTTGGATGTTGAGAAAGTAAGAGAATGAGAAGGAAGAGAAGGGAGAGAGAGAGAGAGATTAGCATTGCTTATATAGAGCAATGGTATGAGACAAAGTGTAAAGAGAGTAGGAGATAAGGAGTACCTTGATTCCTCTGACCACTCTCAAAAGGAGGCTGGACAAACCCAAATTTGGAAAACCACTTATGTATTCTTATATATGGAAATTTAGAAAAAAGTTGATACTTAGGGTAGAAAACAACTGAACACAGACCCTAGTCAACCCCACCTCTGACGGATGCAGGACTTGATATAAGTTGGAGATTTTGGACTCAGAGTTGAGAGGAGAGTGCAGACACAATAAGAAGAGAGACAGT
Source organism: Acanthosepion esculentum (assembly GCA_964036315.1). Lineage (NCBI taxonomy): Eukaryota > Metazoa > Mollusca > Cephalopoda > Sepiida > Sepiidae > Acanthosepion > Acanthosepion esculentum. The sequence continues at coordinate 82,603,864 of OZ038508.1, read as the reverse complement.
GAGGGATATACCAGCATTGTTTGCTGAGACCTCCTGACAAAAGACCTTGTGCCTGACATGAAGACCAGAACTTAGAAATTTAAGTTAGTACTAAAACAAGCTGCAGAGTCCGAAAGAGGATCTCAGTGTCATTTGATTATAACAAGAAGTGGGAAGGGTTAAAACCGTTGTATACAGCAAATCATATATAAACCAAATCATTGTTACATTTTGAACCTGAGTTAATTCTTTATTCCAAAGGATTCTTGTTTTTTATGTAAATTATCGAACTGTCTTCACTCCATGTTTAATTCATCAACAATCTTCTCACCCTCTGAGATCAAAAACACTACTTGGCAGAGGAGTGAATGGTTGTGAACAGACAAACGCCAGCCAAGTTGAGTGGAACCGTGCTACAACCACAATAATAGTGACAATACAACTCATGCATTAAAGAGTGAAAAGACAGGTAAATGGTAACCACAGTGGTCTGAAGGAACTTGAAGACTGATGACATAATTGACAGGGGTACTGATGTCAGGGGTACGTATTTGGTCACCACTGATAAGGATGACTGTGGTGCTACATAAATTATTGCTGTTTACCAGGTTCAATGGCGGGAGTTGTGCACATTGAAAGACATTCTCAAAATACTCTGGGAACTGCAAAGGATTCTATTATTAGGTTATTACAAAAAATTTATTCGTTTTTTTTATAATTTATTTTAATATCTATTATTTATTAATAATTCTATTGAATCAGTCAACAATATATCTCTCTTCATTGTTTGCGACCTCCTGCCAATAATCCAGCAACTGTTCAATGCCTGAATAATAGAAATCACTAGGTTTTGACTCGAATAATTCATCAAGCCTCATTTTAAGCTTCAAATTGTTGACTTAAAACACACCTGAAATTGTTACAAAGCGACTGAAAAAGGTGATAGTCTAAAATGACTGAATCAGAAGAATTGAAACTTTTCTTCTTATGTGTCATGTTCTTTCAGGATCGAGGTAATCATGGCTCTCCACCTCCCTCTATCCCTTGCAGCTCTCGACAAGTTCCTTCCCTCTATCACCTCTCCCAGACCATGTTCTGTTATCCACTTGCTTAAGCCTGCTAGGTATGTCATGCGTTGTTTTTTCTTGTCTCTCTCTCCCTCCATGCAACCCGTGAGTGTCAGATTCTCCAGGCCCTCCTTCCTCATTATGCATCCCAGAAAATTCAGCTGCCTCTTCCTGATGTTAAGTATAAGCCTCCTCCTTGTTTGCAACCTCTGTAAAACCTCATCGTTGCTCACACACTTGGTCCATGATATCCTTAGCATCCTTCTGTAGAACCACCTCTTCATTGCTCTGAGTCACTTCTTCATCTTTGAGGAAATCATCCAACATTTGCTGCTGTAAAGAAGAACAGAAGTCACGTAACAGCTCAGTATTATTTTCTTTATTACCAAAGAAATCCTCCTGTCTTGCAATACTCTGACCAGCTTTTGGAATGCGTCCTTGGCCATCCCAATACGTCTACGGACCTCAGTGTCGCACTTACCGTCCTCTGTCAAAACGGTTCCCAGATATTTAAATCTGTATCTGTTTGATTTTAGTGTTCTCGACCTGTAAATCGTATTCCGGGCTCTTCCTCTCACTGATGACAATGCATTCTGTCTTCTTGTAGTTTATGCTTAGTCCTTTCTTCTCACTCCCCCGTAGCTACATTCTGTGGATTAACTTGGATACTGAAGTAAGTATAGTATTTATTTATTTTATTTGAACTTTGCATATTTTATCTTTAGACAAACTTTTTGGTGTGAAATTTACAAGTGTCATTAAGAATTCATAAAATTAATTTAAATTTAATATTTTTCTCTATGCTATTGTTCTTCAACAATGAACCTAAGTATAAAATTCATTTTTTATGAATAATTTATATTAACAGAACAGACATGTATTTTTTTAAATGTATTTTTAATTTTTCTGTCTTTTGTAAATAAATAGGGGCCATTAAAAATGTAAAGTTTTTCATTGCAAAATTAATGAAAAAATGATACTTATTAAATAGTTCATCACACAGTTAATGTCAAAAATTAAATTCAATGAACTTATTATTATTTTACAACTATTCTTAAAAATATACCACAAACATTTAAAAGGGAAGACATTATTCATTGTCTTGTCAATATTGTCTTTCTCTTTTTTACATTTTAAGGTATAAGTATTGTCTTGGACTTGATAATCTCTTTTGTTTTTTTCATTTGTTTTTTTTATAAGTACCCCAAACAAGGTAGAAGTGCCACTAGTATGCAAGGGGTTACAGAGAATGAAAGTAAGAGAAAAACTGGGTATAGTGGGAGGATTGAGGAAAGGATAAAAAGAAGACGATCAAGGCATCAGAAAATGTCAATTGACAATACATTTGCATTTTTGAAGATTATAGTTATCAGGGAAGCAAGTAAGAGGAAGGGAGTTCCATTGTCGAGAAACACAAAAGAAGAAGCTGTTGGAGTAGAAGAGGCAGTTATATTTAACCGTTTTGACAGTAAAAGGGTGGGACCAAGATGCCAACCTAGTAGCATGCTTAAATTCATACAGTCGGGGCACCAGTGAAAATAGCTTGTCAGAGCAGTTGCCATGAAAATATTTGTAGAAAAGACAGAGGGAAGCCACATCCCGTCTGTGAGAAAGTCACTGGAGTTGAGGTGCCAAGTCAGGACCTATCACATTGCTTATCTGTCTTTGGATTTTGTCGAGAACCTCGAGATGAACAGCAGGGGCACCAGACTATATATGGCAACAGTATTCCATACAAGGACGAATGGTAGATTTGTAGATATGAAGGATGAATTCAGATGAGAAAAACTTTCTGGCATGGCACTGAGCACCAAATTTCCTTGTGGTAGATGCAGCTATTGATTCAATGTAGTTGTTCCACTTCAGGTCAGTGGAAAATATGAGACCAAGAAGACGCAGTGAGACGCACTCGTGAAGCTGAGCATCAACCATGCTGATAGGAGACATGGAGGTTTCTCTTTGGTGCTTAAATGAGAGCAGTTTCGTTTTAGAGGCATTAAAAATTTACAATCCATTTCCTCTCCCAGCAAACCACAGATTAGAGGTCCCTTTTGAGACCAATGGCCAGGTTAACTTTGTCAGCAATGCCTGATTTACTATTGAGTAAATGGAAATGTTGTCTGTGTAGATGTCTACTTGAGAATTGATGACATCAGGAAGATCATTGATGAAGGTCAGAAAAAATGTAGGACCCAGGATAGAACCTTGGAGAACACCAGTGTTCATATGAAAGGAACTGGAAGAGAACAACCTTCATTTCATGGTTTGATAGGAATAATTGGATTAAATTAAATAATCGTCCTGTAATACCATATAATTGTCCCTGTTTATTTATAATAATAATCTCTTTCACTGACACTATTTGGCTTTTTCTTAGCTCTCAGCTTGATGTGTCTTCTTCTTTGTTTCCTGTTATAATTTCAAATGCCTGCTCTGTGATATTGTTTTAAAAAGAAATGACATATGCATGTCAAGGCACCAGGAACATATATCATCTAGTATCTATTAGGAACCCAGAACATTTTGATTGTGACAAAAATCATATATATATATAGATACAAACATAAATAGAAAAACATACTTCTCCTTTACCTTTCATTTTTATTCTTCTTGATACAAGGCTTACATCCCCATCATGTTGAAACATTGGTTCCTGTGGAATCACTGAAGTTAAGCAACATTGACAGTGATCAGTACCTAGATGGGTGACCACTTGGAAATACCAGGTGCTGTAAGCTTGGATGTGCAGACGGTGTAATGCTTGGAATTGTTAATTGAAGAGCTGAGTTCCAATTCCAGTTAGGTTCGTTATATTCACTTATGCACAAATGCCTTTGAGAAAGGTATGAATCTACCACTTCTCCCCCAGCTATGGATTAATTAGTGTTGAGTCTTGACTCAATGTTGAATCTCGCCTATTGCATGGAATAATAATGCAACACAAAATGTACTTAGAACAAGAATGTATTATAACAAGAAAGTGTACACAATAAGTACATATAGTATTTCTGTATATTTCTGGGAAGACGTTCCTGGAGAATGTGTTGACTAGTCGCAGTCGATCAGAGTCTCTAGTTGGATCTCGTGATTCCACGTCCTTCTCTCCTGTCTTCCGGTATCAACCATTATTTATATAGTTGGTAGTCACCTATGCAGATTAGGTGGATTCCACCACAACAATTAGTAAGACTCACTAAATCATTATTATCTCCCCCACCCCACAATTCTTGCAATCTAAATATATTTTCCACCTTTAAATAAACTGAAGAAAACAAATCAATCTTCTTGATACAGTTATATCCGTATATAACCCCAACATCGCTTTTGTTTCGTTTTGTTTATTTTTTATTCTCTGTCCCATATAAAAAGGAAATAAACTATCTGTTGTTCTGGATATCTCAAAGGCGGGTCTTCTTAAGTTGAAAGGTTATGGTATTTCTAAACAAATTATTGATCTAATTCAGTCTTTATCAAATCCCAATATTAAAGTTGTCTTGAATGGTACCGCTATCCTTGGATCTATGTTGTTCCTACTTTTCATCAATGACCTCCCAATGTGATCAGTTCTCAACTCGGAATCTATGCTGATGACACAACTGTTTACTCTTGTATTAATGTTAATTCCAATCAGTTTAATAAGGTCAAATTGACAGTTGATCTCAAAAATGACCTACAATCTTTTGTTAACTGGGGCAAGGAATGGATTGTTAATTTTAATGCCACCAAAACAAAACTGTTCCCTTTTCAAGGTCTTAGAGAACTATTTTTGCCTTTGCTCTATATGGCTGATGCTAACCTTCAGAAGACTGACTCATTGCACATTCTCAGGTTAGAATGCAGACATAAAGCGCAAAGTACTATTGAATCAATTGCTAGGTCTGCTGATAGGAAAGTTGGTTAACTGTGTCATGCAAGACAATTTCTCTCTCTTATATATTTATAACTTTGTCATTTGTCCTTTCGTTCTACTATATATGTAAATATTCTTGATAAAATACAAAGAACATTAGTTCTAACTAGTCATCTCTGCTTCAGTGACTTTCCCCACCTGTTGTAACATAGTTTCCCTGTGCTTTTTCTATAAATACTTCCATAGTTATTGTTCTGATGACCTTTCCTCTTTCGTATGTCAATTTTATGAATTTAAGTGCAGTACTAAATTGGCAACAAGGTCTTGTCATTTTACAGTTGAAATTGATAGATGTAACAATATGTTCTATACTAACAGTTTTTTCTCTCGTATGTCTTGCTTGTGAAATTCTCTTCCGGTTTCTTACTTTCCAGTCAACTTTGATCTTCAATAATTTAAAAAGCAATGTCAATAGTCTTCTGTTTTCTTAATTCCTGTTCTTTTATTGGCCTCTCTTTTTAATAATGTTCTTATATTTTTTTACACTCAGTAATTCCTTGCATCTTAGTGGCTTTATTGCCTTGCTTGGGATGAAATGATTAAAAATAACTATCCCCATATAACCCAGACTCTGCAGCATTACAAAAAAAAACCAACTAAAATCAAATAGTATTCTTGGTGTTGTCACTTGTTTTTTTATCTTCACGGTCATTGCATGTCAACATCAGCAAGCTGGGAGGTCACCAGATTTTATAGGGATTTCACTCAATGGTCATTGTGATTTCGTTGAAATTTCAAGCATGAAATTTCTATAGCTATGGTAAATTCTTTGTCTCTGCTAAAAAACAATTTCCCAGCACAAACCAACAAATTTTGTTAAGAACAGATTTAATGAAAACAAATTGAAGAATTTAAAATTATGTAGTCAGTAACAAATTATTAATCTTTTGGTTGACAATCTTTGGTAAGAAAATTAATCTAGCAGTAAATTATTATAATTTGTAAGACCTTGATTCTGTAACTGTATTCTTGTCTATATGGGCTTGTGTCTGTGGGTTCGTTAGTGGCAAAAGTAGTAGCAGTAAAAAGGAGAATGGTTCCTAAATGAACATTGCCTATCTTCTTGTGATCTTTTCTTTGTCTGGTGCCATCTGTCTTGTTTATATAAAAAAAATTTGGGCACCTCTGGCTTTGATTTATTGCATATTTATAAAATTCCTTTGTTTGGTAAAAGATGGCCCACTTTGGAATGTAAACTGGCCAAACCTCTGACCTGAATTTTGAAACTTGATTTATTTGGGAAAGAGATTAGAATAATCTAGAATATTACTGCGAGTAAACCATTTGTATGCAGGAAGAAAATGAACTGAGTAAGTATACAGAAGCAGAAAGGGGCATAAGACAAGAATGTGTTTTCTCACAAGATTAATTTGATCTTTGCAGCAAGGCATTCCTAAGAGAACTAGAAGTCCTACCAGGATTTATTATTGGTGGATACAATCTTAACAACTTAGATGACACTGCAGGTTACACTCTGTTAAGGGCAGATATAAAAAGAAAACTAAGTGTACTTATAGACATTGCTGTAAAGGAAGGTGTGAAGAAAGGACTAATTGTCACTCTCCTGGAGGTTAGCATCAGCCATGCTGATGGAAGGCAGAAAGGGGTCTTTCAGATGATTAAAAGAAAGCAGTTTTGTTTTGGAAGTGCTACAATTAACAAGCCATTCTTTGCCCCAGTTAACAGCTGATTTTAGCCCACTTTTGAGATCAACTGCCAGCTTGACTATATCGAACTGATCAAACGTAATGATGATAATTCCTCATTGCAAAACTACAGAGGCAACTTCTTTCTTTCTCTTTTATACTTTTTTCTTTCTTTCATTCATATTTCTTTCTTTCTTTTTTGTAATTTGTTTTCATTTTTATATCTTTCTTTCCTGTCCTTCTTTCAAGCCTATATCCCTTTATTTTTTATAGTTTTCTCTCCTATACTTCTTTCGCTCCTTTATTTCTTCCCCTCACTCCTATAGCTCTTTCTCTCCTATACTTCTTTCTCTACTTTATTTCTTCCCCTCACTCCTATAGCTCTTTCTTTCTTAGACTTCTTTCTTTCTCTTTTGTACATCTTTCTCTCCTATACTTTTTTTCCCTTTTATACTTCTTTTTTTTCTCCCTATTACTTCTTTCTCTCATTCCTATAGCTCTTTCTCCCTTAAACTTTCTTTCTTTCTCTTTTGTACATCTTTCTCTCCTATACTTCTTTCTTTCCCTTTTATACTTCTTTTTTTACTTTTTTTTCACTTCTTTCTCTCATTCCTATACCTCTTTCTCACTTAGACTTCTTTCTTTCTCACTTGTACATCTTTCTGTCCTATGCATTTTACTGTCTCTCCTATACTTCTTTCTTTCTCTTTTATACTTCTTTCTCCCCTTTACTTCTTTCTCTCATTCCTATACCTCTTTCTGGCTTAGACTTCTTTCTCCCTTAAACTTTCTTTCTTTCTCTTTTATACATCTATCTCTCCTATACTTCTTTCTTTCCCTTTTATACGTCTTTCTCCCCTTTACTTCTTTCTCTCATTCCTATACCCCTTTCTTGCTTAGACTTCTTTCTTTCTCTTTTGTAGATCTTTCTCTCCTATACTTTTTTTCTGTCTCTCCTGTACTTCTTTCTTTCCCTTTTATACTTCTTTCTCCCCTTTACTTCTTTCTCTCATTCCTATACCCCTTTCTTGCTTAGACTTCTTTCTTTCTCTTTTGTAGATCTTTCTCTCCTATACTTTTTTTCTGTCTCTCCTGTACTTCTTTATTTCCCTTTTATACTTCTTTCTCCCCTTTACTTCTTTCTCTCATTCCTATACCCCTTTCTTGCTTAGACTTCTTTCTTTCTCTTTTGTAGATCTTTCTCTCCTATACTTTTTTTCTGTCTCTCCTGTACTTCTTTCTTTCCCTTTTATACTTCTTTCTCCCCTTTACTTCTTTCTCTCATTCCTATACCCCTTTCTTGCTTAGACTTCTTTCTTTCTCTTTTGTAGATCTTTCTCTCCTATACTTTTTTCTGTCTCTCCTGTACTTCTTTATTTCCCTTTTATACTTCTTTCTCCCCTTTACTTCTTTCTCTCATTCCTATACCCCTTTCTTGCTTAGACTTCTTTCTTTCTCTTTTGTAGATCTTTCTCTCCTATACTTTTTTTCTGTCTCTCCTGTACTTCTTTATTTCCCTTTTATACTTCTTTCTCCCCTTTACTTCTTTCTCTCATTCCTATACCCCTTTCTTGCTTAGACTTCTTTCTTTCTCTTTTGTAGATCTTTCTCTCCTATACTTTTTTTCTGTCTCTCCTGTACTTCTTTCTTTCCCTTTTATACTTCTTTCTCCCCTTTACTTCTTTCTCTCATTCCTATACCCCTTTCTTGCTTAGACTTCTTTCTTTCTCTTTTGTAGATCTTTCTCTCCTATACTTTTTTTCTGTCTCTCCTGTACTTCTTTATTTCCCTTTTATACTTCTTTCTCCCCTTTACTTCTTTCTCTCATTCCTATACCCCTTTCTTGCTTAGACTTCTTTCTTTCTCTTTTGTAGATCTTTCTCTCCTATACTTTTTTTCTGTCTCTCCTGTACTTCTTTATTTCCCTTTTATACTTCTTTCTCCCCTTTACTTCTTTCTCTCATTCCTATACCCCTTTCTTGCTTAGACTTCTTTCTTTCTCTTTTGTAGATCTTTCTCTCCTATACTTTTTTTCTGTCTCTCCTGTACTTCTTTATTTCCCTTTTATACTTCTTTCTCCCCTTTACTTCTTTCTCTCATTCCTATACCCCTTTCTTGCTTAGACTTCTTTCTTTCTCTTTTGTAGATCTTTCTCTCCTATACTTTTTTTCTGTCTCTCCTGTACTTCTTTCTTTCCCTTTTATACTTCTTTCTCCCCTTTACTTCTTTCTCTCATTCCTATACCCCTTTCTTGCTTAGACTTCTTTCTTTCTCTTTTGTAGATCTTTCTCTCCTATACTTTTTTTCTGTCTCTCCTGTACTTCTTTATTTCCCTTTTATACTTCTTTCTCCCCTTTACTTCTTTCTCTCATTCCTATACCCCTTTCTTGCTTAGACTTCTTTCTTTCTCTTTTGTAGATCTTTCTCTCCTATACTTTTTTTCTGTCTCTCCTGTACTTCTTTCTTTCCCTTTTATACTTCTTTCTCCCCTTTACTTCTTTCTCTCATTCCTATACCCCTTTCTTGCTTAGACTTCTTTCTTTCTCTTTTGTAGATCTTTCTCTCCTATACTTTTTTTCTGTCTCTCCTGTACTTCTTTATTTCCCTTTTATACTTCTTTCTCCCCTTTACTTCTTTCTCTCATTCCTATACCCCTTTCTTGCTTAGACTTCTTTCTTTCTCTTTTGTAGATCTTTCTCTCCTATACTTTTTTCTGTCTCTCCTGTACTTCTTTATTTCCCTTTTATACTTCTTTCTCCCCTTTACTTCTTTCTCTCATTCCTATACCCCTTTCTTGCTTAGACTTCTTTCTTTCTCTTTTGTAGATCTTTCTCTCCTATACTTTTTTTCTGTCTCTCCTGTACTTCTTTCTTTCCCTTTTATACTTCTTTCTCCCCTTTACTTCTTTCTCTCATTCCTATACCCCTTTCTTGCTTAGACTTCTTTCTTTCTCTTTTGTAGATCTTTCTCTCCTATACTTTTTTTCTGTCTCTCCTGTACTTCTTTATTTCCCTTTTATACTTCTTTCTCCCCTTTACTTCTTTCTCTCATTCCTATACCCCTTTCTTGCTTAGACTTCTTTCTTTCTCTTTTGTAGATCTTTCTCTCCTATACTTTTTTTCTGTCTCTCCTGTACTTCTTTCTTTCCCTTTTATACTTCTTTCTCCCCTTTACTTCTTTCTCTCATTCCTATACCCCTTTCTTGCTTAGACTTCTTTCTTTCTCTTTTGTAGATCTTTCTCTCCTATACATTTTTTCTATCTCTCCTGTACTTCTTTATTTCCCTTTTATACTTCTTTCTCCCCTTTACTTCTTTCTCTCATTCCTATACCCCTTTCTTGCTTAGACTTCTTTCTTTCTCTTTTGTAGATCTTTCTCTCCTATACTTTTTTTCTGTCTCTCCTGTACTTCTTTATTTCCCTTTTATACTTCTTTCTCCCCTTTACTTCTTTCTCTCATTCCTATACCCCTTTCTTGCTTAGACTTCTTTCTTTCTCTTTTGTAGATCTTTCTCTCCTATACTTTTTTCTGTCTCTCCTGTACTTCTTTCTTTCCCTTTTATACTTCTTTCTCCCCTTTACTTCTTTCTCTCATTCCTATACCCCTTTCTTGCTTAGACTTCTTTCTTTCTCTTTTGTAGATCTTTCTCTCCTATACTTTTTTTCTATCTCTCCTGTACTTCTTTATTTTCCTTTTATACTTCTTTCTCCCCTTTACTTCTTTCTCTCATTCCTATACCCCTTTCTTGCTTAGACTTCTTTCTTTCTCTTTTGTAGATCTTTCTCTCCTATACTTTTTTCTGTCTCTCCTGTACTTCTTTATTTCCCTTTTATACTTCTTTCTCCCCTTTACTTCTTTCTCTCATTCCTATACCCCTTTCTTGCTTAGACTTCTTTCTTTCTCTTTTGTAGATCTTTCTCTCCTATACTTTTTTTCTGTCTCTCCTGTACTTCTTTATTTCCCTTTTATACTTCTTTCTCCCCTTTACTTCTTTCTCTCATTCCTATACCCCTTTCTTGCTTAGACTTCTTTCTTTCTCTTTTGTAGATCTTTCTCTCCTATACTTTTTTTCTGTCTCTCCTGTACTTCTTTCTTTCCCTTTTATACTTCTTTCTCCCCTTTACTTCTTTCTCTCATTCCTATACCCCTTTCTTGCTTAGACTTCTTTCTTTCTCTTTTGTAGATCTTTCTCTCCTATACTTTTTTTCTGTCTCTCCTGTACTTCTTTATTTCCCTTTTATACTTCTTTCTCCCCTTTACTTCTTTCTCTCATTCCTATACCCCTTTCTTGCTTAGACTTCTTTCTTTCTCTTTTGTAGATCTTTCTCTCCTATACTTTTTTTCTGTCTCTCCTGTACTTCTTTATTTCCCTTTTATACTTCTTTCTCCCCTTTACTTCTTTCTCTCATTCCTATACCCCTTTCTTGCTTAGACTTCTTTCTTTCTCTTTTGTAGATCTTTCTCTCCTATACTTTTTTTCTGTCTCTCCTGTACTTCTTTCTTTCCCTTTTATACTTCTTTCTCCCCTTTACTTCTTTCTCTCATTCCTATACCCCTTTCTTGCTTAGACTTCTTTCTTTCTCTTTTGTAGATCTTTCTCTCCTATACTTTTTTTCTGTCTCTCCTGTACTTCTTTATTTCCCTTTTATACTTCTTTCTCCCCTTTACTTCTTTCTCTCATTCCTATACCCCTTTCTTGCTTAGACTTCTTTCTTTCTCTTTTGTAGATCTTTCTCTCCTATACTTTTTTTCTGTCTCTCCTGTACTTCTTTCTTTCCCTTTTATACTTCTTTCTCCCCTTTACTTCTTTCTCTCATTCCTATACCCCTTTCTTGCTTAGACTTCTTTCTTTCTCTTTTGTAGATCTTTCTCTCCTATACTTTTTTTCTATCTCTCCTGTACTTCTTTATTTCCCTTTTATACTTCTTTCTCCCCTTTACTTCTTTCTCTCATTCCTATACCCCTTTCTTGCTTAGACTTCTTTCTTTCTCTTTTGTAGATCTTTCTCTCCTATACTTTTTTTCTATCTCTCCTGTACTTCTTTATTTCCCTTTTATACTTCTTTCTCCCCTTTACTTCTTTCTCTCATTCCTATACCCCTTTCTTGCTTAGACTTCTTTCTTTCTCTTTTGTAGATCTTTCTCTCCTATACTTTTTTTCTATCTCTCCTGTACTTCTTTATTTCCCTTTTATACTTCTTTCTCCCCTTTACTTCTTTCTCTCATTCCTATACCCCTTTCTTGCTTAGACTTCTTTCTTTCTCTTTTGTAGATCTTTCTCTCCTATACTTTTTTTCTGTCTCTCCTGTACTTCTTTCTTTCCCTTTTATACTTCTTTCTCCCCTTTACTTCTTTCTCTCATTCCTATACCCCTTTCTTGCTTAGACTTCTTTCTTTCTCTTTTGTAGATCTTTCTCTCCTATACTTTTTTTCTGTCTCTCCTGTACTTCTTTCTTTCCCTTTTATACTTCTTTCTCCCCTTTACTTCTTTCTCTCATTCCTATACCCCTTTCTTGCTTAGACTTCTTTCTTTCTCTTTTGTAGATCTTTCTCTCCTATACTTTTTTTCTGTCTCTCCTGTACTTCTTTATTTCCCTTTTATACTTCTTTCTCCCCTTTACTTCTTTCTCTCATTCCTATACCCCTTTCTTGCTTAGACTTCTTTCTTTCTCTTTTGTAGATCTTTCTCTCCTATACTTTTTTTCTGTCTCTCCTGTACTTCTTTATTTCCCTTTTATACTTCTTTCTCCCCTTTACTTCTTTCTCTCATTCCTATACCCCTTTCTTGCTTAGACTTCTTTCTTTCTCTTTTGTAGATCTTTCTCTCCTATACTTTTTTTCTGTCTCTCCTGTACTTCTTTCTTTCCCTTTTATACTTCTTTCTCCCCTTTACTTCTTTCTCTCATTCCTATACCCCTTTCTTGCTTAGACTTCTTTCTTTCTCTTTTGTAGATCTTTCTCTCCTATACTTTTTTTCTGTCTCTCCTGTACTTCTTTATTTCCCTTTTATACTTCTTTCTCCCCTTTACTTCTTTCTCTCATTCCTATACCCCTTTCTTGCTTAGACTTCTTTCTTTCTCTTTTGTAGATCTTTCTCTCCTATACTTTTTTTCTGTCTCTCCTGTACTTCTTTCTTTCCCTTTTATACTTCTTTCTCCCCTTTACTTCTTTCTCTCATTCCTATACCCCTTTCTTGCTTAGACTTCTTTCTTTCTCTTTTGTAGATCTTTCTCTCCTATACTTTTTTTCTGTCTCTCCTGTACTTCTTTCTTTCCCTTTTATACTTCTTTCTCCCCTTTACTTCTTTCTCTCATTCCTATACCCCTTTCTTGCTTAGACTTCTTTCTTTCTCTTTTGTAGATCTTTCTCTCCTATACTTTTTTTCTATCTCTCCTGTACTTCTTTATTTCCCTTTTATACTTCTTTCTCCCCTTTACTTCTTTCTCTCATTCCTATACCCCTTTCTTGCTTAGACTTCTTTCTTTCTCTTTTGTAGATCTTTCTCTCCTATACTTTTTTTCTATCTCTCCTGTACTTCTTTATTTCCCTTTTATACTTCTTTCTCCCCTTTACTTCTTTCTCTCATTCCTATACCCCTTTCTTGCTTAGACTTCTTTCTTTCTCTTTTGTAGATCTTTCTCTCCTATACTTTTTTTCTATCTCTCCTGTACTTCTTTATTTCCCTTTTATACTTCTTTCTCCCCTTTACTTCTTTCTCTCATTCCTATACCCCTTTCTTGCTTAGACTTCTTTCTTTCTCTTTTGTAGATCTTTCTCTCCTATACTTTTTTTCTGTCTCTCCTGTACTTCTTTCTTTCCCTTTTATACTTCTTTCTCCCCTTTACTTCTTTCTCTCATTCCTATACCCCTTTCTTGCTTAGACTTCTTTCTTTCTCTTTTGTAGATCTTTCTCTCCTATACTTTTTTTCTGTCTCTCCTGTACTTCTTTCTTTCCCTTTTATACTTCTTTCTCCCCTTTACTTCTTTCTCTCATTCCTATACCCCTTTCTTGCTTAGACTTCTTTCTTTCTCTTTTGTAGATCTTTCTCTCCTATACTTTTTTTCTGTCTCTCCTGTACTTCTTTATTTCCCTTTTATACTTCTTTCTCCCCTTTACTTCTTTCTCTCATTCCTATACCCCTTTCTTGCTTAGACTTCTTTCTTTCTCTTTTGTAGATCTTTCTCTCCTATACTTTTTTTCTGTCTCTCCTGTACTTCTTTATTTCCCTTTTATACTTCTTTCTCCCCTTTACTTCTTTCTCTCATTCCTATACCCCTTTCTTGCTTAGACTTCTTTCTTTCTCTTTTGTAGATCTTTCTCTCCTATACTTTTTTTCTGTCTCTCCTGTACTTCTTTCTTTCCCTTTTATACTTCTTTCTCCCCTTTACTTCTTTCTCTCATTCCTATACCCCTTTCTTGCTTAGACTTCTTTCTTTCTCTTTTGTAGATCTTTCTCTCCTATACTTTTTTTCTGTCTCTCCTGTACTTCTTTATTTCCCTTTTATACTTCTTTCTCCCCTTTACTTCTTTCTCTCATTCCTATACCCCTTTCTTGCTTAGACTTCTTTCTTTCTCTTTTGTAGATCTTTCTCTCCTATACTTTTTTTCTGTCTCTCCTGTACTTCTTTCTTTCCCTTTTATACTTCTTTCTCCCCTTTACTTCTTTCTCTCATTCCTATACCCCTTTCTTGCTTAGACTTCTTTCTTTCTCTTTTGTAGATCTTTCTCTCCTATACTTTTTTTCTGTCTCTCCTGTACTTCTTTCTTTCCCTTTTATACTTCTTTCTCCCCTTTACTTCTTTCTCTCATTCCTATACCCCTTTCTTGCTTAGACTTCTTTCTTTCTCTTTTGTAGATCTTTCTCTCCTATACTTTTTTTCTGTCTCTCCTGTACTTCTTTATTTCCCTTTTATACTTCTTTCTCCCCTTTACTTCTTTCTCTCATTCCTATACCCCTTTCTTGCTTAGACTTCTTTCTTTCTCTTTTGTAGATCTTTCTCTCCTATACTTTTTTTCTGTCTCTCCTGTACTTCTTTATTTCCCTTTTATACTTCTTTCTCCCCTTTACTTCTTTCTCTCATTCCTATACCCCTTTCTTGCTTAGACTTCTTTCTTTCTCTTTTGTAGATCTTTCTCTCCTATACTTTTTTTCTGTCTCTCCTGTACTTCTTTATTTCCCTTTTATACTTCTTTCTCCCCTTTACTTCTTTCTCTCATTCCTATACCCCTTTCCTGCTTAGACTTCTTTCTTTCTCTTTTGTAGATCTTTCTCTCCTATACTTTTTTTCTGTCTCTCCTGTACTTCTTTATTTCCCTTTTATACTTCTTTCTCCCCTTTACTTCTTTCTCTCATTCCTATACCCCTTTCTTGCTTAGACTTCTTTCTTTCTCTTTTGTAGATCTTTCTCTCCTATACTTTTTTTCTGTCTCTCCTGTACTTCTTTATTTCCCTTTTATACTTCTTTCTCCCCTTTACTTCTTTCTCTCATTCCTATACCCCTTTCTTGCTTAGACTTCTTTCTTTCTCTTTTGTAGATCTTTCTCTCCTATACTTTTTTCTGTCTCTCCTGTACTTCTTTCTTTCCCTTTTATACTTCTTTCTCCCCTTTACTTCTTTCTCTCATTCCTATACCCCTTTCTTGCTTAGACTTCTTTCTTTCTCTTTTGTAGATCTTTCTCTCCTATACTTTTTTTCTGTCTCTCCTGTACTTCTTTATTTCCCTTTTATACTTCTTTCTCCCCTTTACTTCTTTCTCTCATTCCTATACCCCTTTCTTGCTTAGACTTCTTTCTTTCTCTTTTGTAGATCTTTCTCTCCTATACTTTTTTTCTGTCTCTCCTGTACTTCTTTATTTCCCTTTTATACTTCTTTCTCCCCTTTACTTCTTTCTCTCATTCCTATACCCCTTTCTTGCTTAGACTTCTTTCTTTCTCTTTTGTAGATCTTTCTCTCCTATACTTTTTTTCTGTCTCTCCTGTACTTCTTTCTTTCCCTTTTATACTTCTTTCTCCCCTTTACTTCTTTCTCTCATTCCTATACCCCTTTCTTGCTTAGACTTCTTTCTTTCTCTTTTGTAGATCTTTCTCTCCTATACTTTTTTTCTGTCTCTCCTGTACTTCTTTATTTCCCTTTTATACTTCTTTCTCCCCTTTACTTCTTTCTCTCATTCCTATACCCCTTTCTTGCTTAGACTTCTTTCTTTCTCTTTTGTAGATCTTTCTCTCCTATACTTTTTTTCTGTCTCTCCTGTACTTCTTTCTTTCCCTTTTATACTTCTTTCTCCCCTTTACTTCTTTCTCTCATTCCTATACCCCTTTCTTGCTTAGACTTCTTTCTTTCTCTTTTGTAGATCTTTCTCTCCTATACTTTTTTTCTATCTCTCCTGTACTTCTTTATTTCCCTTTTATACTTCTTTCTCCCCTTTACTTCTTTCTCTCATTCCTATACCCCTTTCTTGCTTAGACTTCTTTCTTTCTCTTTTGTAGATCTTTCTCTCCTATACTTTTTTTCTATCTCTCCTGTACTTCTTTATTTCCCTTTTATACTTCTTTCTCCCCTTTACTTCTTTCTCTCATTCCTATACCCCTTTCTTGCTTAGACTTCTTTCTTTCTCTTTTGTAGATCTTTCTCTCCTATACATTTTTTCTATCTCTCCTGTACTTCTTTATTTCCCTTTTATACTTCTTTCTCCCCTTTACTTCTTTCTCTCATTCCTATACCCCTTTCTTGCTTAGACTTCTTTCTTTCTCTTTTGTAGATCTTTCTCTCCTATACTTTTTTTCTGTCTCTCCTGTACTTCTTTCTTTCCCTTTTATACTTCTTTCTCCCCTTTACTTCTTTCTCTCATTCCTATACCCCTTTCTTGCTTAGACTTCTTTCTTTCTCTTTTGTAGATCTTTCTCTCCTATACTTTTTTTCTGTCTCTCCTGTACTTCTTTCTTTCCCTTTTATACTTCTTTCTCCCCTTTACTTCTTTCTCTCATTCCTATACCCCTTTCTTGCTTAGACTTCTTTCTTTCTCTTTTGTAGATCTTTCTCTCCTATACTTTTTTCTGTCTCTCCTGTACTTCTTTCTTTCCCTTTTATACTTCTTTCTCCCCTTTACTTCTTTCTCTCATTCCTATACCCCTTTCTTGCTTAGACTTCTTTCTTTCTCTTTTGTAGATCTTTCTCTCCTATACTTTTTTTCTATCTCTCCTGTACTTCTTTATTTCCCTTTTATACTTCTTTCTCCCCTTTACTTCTTTCTCTCATTCCTATACCCCTTTCTTGCTTAGACTTCTTTCTTTCTCTTTTGTAGATCTTTCTCTCCTATACTTTTTTCTGTCTCTCCTGTACTTCTTTATTTCCCTTTTATACTTCTTTCTCCCCTTTACTTCTTTCTCTCATTCCTATACCCCTTTCTTGCTTAGACTTCTTTCTTTCTCTTTTGTAGATCTTTCTCTCCTATACTTTTTTTCTGTCTCTCCTGTACTTCTTTCTTTCCCTTTTATACTTCTTTCTCCCCTTTACTTCTTTCTCTCATTCCTATACCCCTTTCTTGCTTAGACTTCTTTCTTTCTCTTTTGTAGATCTTTCTCTCCTATACTTTTTTTCTGTCTCTCCTGTACTTCTTTCTTTCCCTTTTATACTTCTTTCTCCCCTTTACTTCTTTCTCTCATTCCTATACCCCTTTCTTGCTTAGACTTCTTTCTTTCTCTTTTGTAGATCTTTCTCTCCTATACTTTTTTTCTGTCTCTCCTGTACTTCTTTATTTCCCTTTTATACTTCTTTCTCCCCTTTACTTCTTTCTCTCATTCCTATACCCCTTTCTTGCTTAGACTTCTTTCTTTCTCTTTTGTAGATCTTTCTCTCCTATACTTTTTTTCTGTCTCTCCTGTACTTCTTTATTTCCCTTTTATACTTCTTTCTCCCCTTTACTTCTTTCTCTCATTCCTATACCACTTTCTTGCTTAGACTTCTTTCTTTCTCTTTTGTAGATCTTTCTCTCCTATACTTTTTTTCTGTCTCTCCTGTACTTCTTTCTTTCCCTTTTATACTTCTTTCTCCCCTTTACTTCTTTCTCTCATTCCTATACCCCTTTCTTGCTTAGACTTCTTTCTTTCTCTTTTGTAGATCTTTCTCTCCTATACTTTTTTCTGTCTCTCCTGTACTTCTTTATTTCCCTTTTATACTTCTTTCTCCCCTTTACTTCTTTCTCTCATTCCTATACCCCTTCCTTGCTTAGACTTCTTTCTTTCTCTTTTGTAGATCTTTCTCTCCTATACTTTTTTTCTATCTCTCCTGTACTTCTTTATTTCCCTTTTATACTTCTTTCTCCCCTTTACTTCTTTCTCTCATTCCTATACCCCTTTCTTGCTTAGACTTCTTTCTTTCTCTTTTGTAGATCTTTCTCTCCTATACTTTTTTTCTATCTCTCCTGTACTTCTTTATTTCCCTTTTATACTTCTTTCTCCCCTTAACTTCTTTCTCTCATTCCTATACCCCTTTCTTGCTTAGACTTCTTTCTTTCTCTTTTGTAGATCTTTCTCTCCTATACTTTTTTTCTATCTCTCCTGTACTTCTTTATTTCCCTTTTATACTTCTTTCTCCCCTTTACTTCTTTCTCTCATTCCTATACCCCTTTCTTGCTTAGACTTCTTTCTTTCTCTTTTGTAGATCTTTCTCTCCTATACTTTTTTTCTGTCTCTCCTGTACTTCTTTATTTCCCTTTTATACTTCTTTCTCCCCTTTACTTCTTTCTCTCATTCCTATACCCCTTTCTTGCTTAGACTTCTTTCTTTCTCTTTTGTAGATCTTTCTCTCCTATACTTTTTTTCTGTCTCTCCTGTACTTCTTTATTTCCCTTTTATACTTCTTTCTCCCCTTTACTTCTTTCTCTCATTCCTATACCCCTTTCTTGCTTAGACTTCTTTCTTTCTCTTTTGTAGATCTTTCTCTCCTATACTTTTTTTCTGTCTCTCCTGTACTTCTTTATTTCCCTTTTATACTTCTTTCTCCCCTTTACTTCTTTCTCTCATTCCTATACCCCTTTCTTGCTTAGACTTCTTTCTTTCTCTTTTGTAGATCTTTCTCTCCTATACTTTTTTTCTGTCTCTCCTGTACTTCTTTATTTCCCTTTTATACTTCTTTCTCCCCTTTACTTCTTTCTCTCATTCCTATACCCCTTTCTTGCTTAGACTTCTTTCTTTCTCTTTTGTAGATCTTTCTCTCCTATACTTTTTTTCTGTCTCTCCTGTACTTCTTTATTTCCCTTTTATACTTCTTTCTCCCCTTTACTTCTTTCTCTCATTCCTATACCCCTTTCTTGCTTAGACTTCTTTCTTTCTCTTTTGTAGATCTTTCTCTCCTATACTTTTTTTCTGTCTCTCCTGTACTTCTTTATTTCCCTTTTATACTTCTTTCTCCCCTTTACTTCTTTCTCTCATTCCTATACCCCTTTCTTGCTTAGACTTCTTTCTTTCTCTTTTGTAGATCTTTCTCTCCTATACTTTTTTTCTGTCTCTCCTGTACTTCTTTATTTCCCTTTTATACTTCTTTCTCCCCTTTACTTCTTTCTCTCATTCCTATACCCCTTTCTTGCTTAGACTTCTTTCTTTCTCTTTTGTAGATCTTTCTCTCCTATACTTTTTTTCTGTCTCTCCTGTACTTCTTTATTTCCCTTTTATACTTCTTTCTCTCTTGTAATTTGTTCTCATTTTTATATCTCTCTTTCTTTCCTATACTTCACTCTCTCCTATATCCTTTTATCTTTCATAGTTTTTCTCTTCCTTACTTCTTTCTCTCTTGAACATCTTTCTCTCAATTACCTTTTACTGTCTTTCCTATACTTCTTTCTTTCTGTCTTCAACTTTCTTTCTCCTATGCCCTTCTTTCTTTCCTCTACTTCTCCCTTCCTTTCCTTTACTTCTTACTCTCTTATGCTACTTTCTCTCTCTCTCTCTCTCTCCCATGCTTTCTTTCCACCTTGCACTGCTTTCTTTCTCTCATTTCTTTCTTTTTCTCCTCTACTTTCTTTCTTTTTTCTTTCTCTCTTGTACTTATTTCTCTCCTCTAATTTTTTCTTTGTCTCTTGTACATCTTTCCTATAATTTTTACTGTCTCTCCTATAATTCTTTTCTTTCTCTCTTGTACTTTTTCTTTCTCTCTTGTACTTCTTTTTCTCCTATTTTTCTTTCTCTCTTATAATTAATTCTCTCTTCTACTTCTTTATTCTCTTTTATACTTCTTGCTTTCTCCCTTGTAATTCCTTCTCTCCTATGCTTTTTTCTTTTTTATATTTTTCTTTTTTCTCTTATACTTCTTTCTTTCATTTCTATCTCTCTTATACTTCTCTTTCTATTGCTTGTACTTCTTTCTTTCTTTCTTTCTGCTGTGTCGTGGCACAATAGCAAAAAGAAGAAAATCAAGTCGAGGTTGGCTTTAAGGAACAAGTGTATTTAACATCACAGATACAAAGGTAGGAAACGGGTACTACTCAGCTAGGGAGCTGTAGTACTGTCGCTGCTTACACCCCGGGTAGGTATTACTGGCACTATATATAGTGAGAACCGGTGTAATTCCCTTGTGTTAGAAAGGCCGGTGTAACACTTTCTTTCTTTCTTTCTTTCTTTCTTTCTTTCCTATACATCTTTCTCTTTTATACTCCTCTTTTTTGCTTCTTTCTCTTGTATCCGCTTTTTTGTATTTCGTTCTCTCTGGTACTTCTTTTTCTTTTATACTTCTTCTTCTTCTTCTTCTTCTCTCTCTCTCTCTCTCTCATATTTTCTTTCTCTTGTGTATCTCTCTCTCTCCTATATTTAATTTTTCTTTTGTTTACCCCTGTTTCCTATACTTCTCTCTTTCTCTGGTTTACTTCTCTTTCTTTCTCTTCTATATCTCTTTCTCTTTCCTATACTTCTCTCCTTCTGTTGTTTACATCTCTCTCTCGCATATATTTCTCTTTCTCTCGTGTTTACTCCTCTCTCTCCTATGTCTCTCTTTCTTGTTTACCTCTCTATCTTGTTTACCTTTCTCTCTCCTGTACTTCTCTCTTTCTCTTGTATACTTCTTTTTTTCTCTCCTATACTTCTCCCTTTTTTACCCCTTTCTCTCTCATTCTCTCTCTCCTGTACTTCTCGCTTTCTCTTGTTTACTTCTTTCTTTCTCTCTTATACTTCTCTCTTTTTTACCCCTCTCTCTCTCTCATTCTCTCTCTCCTGTACTTCTCTCTTTCTCTTGTTTACTTCTCTCACTCTCTCTCTCTCTCTGCTATACTTCTCTCTTTCTCTTGTTTACTTCTCTCTCTCATTCTCTCTCTTTTATACTTCTCTCTTTCTCTTGTTTACCTCTTTTCACTCTCTCTCTCATACTTTTCTCTTTCTTTACTTTATCTCTCTCTCTCCCCTATACTTTTCTCTTTCTCTTGTTGACCTCTCTCTCTCTCTCTTCTTACTTCTCTCTTTCTCATGTTTACTTCTCTCACTCTCTCTCTGATATACTTCTCTCTTTCTTTTGTTTACTTTTTCTCTCATTCTCTCTCTCTCCTATACTTCTCTCTTTCTCTTGTTTATTTCTTACTTCTTCTCTCCTGTAGTGTTTTATAACTTGTATTTCTTCCTCTCTCATATTCCTTGTTTTTGTACATGTTTACTAATAAAATTTAATCATGTGTGTAAAACACGCCACTTCAGTGATAAAAAAATATTTAGAATCGTCTCCTGTCAATGAGGACTTCACAAGTGTAAACAATGGCTTCATCAAATTTGATCCATGCCAAATATTCTATTTTTCTAGTGCACTAAAAAGAACAGTTCTGTTGCTTGTAGTTGATATTTTCAATATACGAAGCATCTTGAAAAATAGGTTATTCTTGAAGGTCATTTTGTCAACTAAATTGGGTCATAATACTTAAAGTCACTAAACTCTTTCTTAAATTGTCTGATATGAAGACTTATATATGTTGCTTATAGCCGGACTTGATTCCCTGGCAAATAATCTAAGCAAAGAAACACAAAAAGAGTTAAAATTAATCATGAGCATAGCTTTATATAAACAAACTATTCATTCAACATGACTAGTAAAAGTGGGATAACGATATATAACTTTTATTCCACAAGGAATACATAAGAGAAGTCCCAAAGAATTTTAATAAATGGTTATATGAACACAAGGGATCTTTTGAAAAAGTACATTAAATGCTTTAGTTGCTCTCTATAAAGAGACTAACCCCAATTTTGATTTAGAAAATGCTATTCTAATTAAAAGAAGAAACAATTTACTAAGATGAAAATGTATATAAAGTGCTTTAATTGCTAGATCATTGACAGTAAATTTGCACCCAATATTTCTTAGATCACAATGTGGGGTATTTAGATCATTGACAGTAAATTTGCACCCAATATTTCTTAGAAGATCACAATGTGGGTTATTTAATAACAAAAATGATGGCAACATGAGCAAAAAGATAAAGAAAGTAATGTTTTCGTTGATATGAGTATATAGGATACAAATCCTATATCATTCCAACAAATAACTGAAAAACACAAAGTAGATTTGCACACCCGCAAAATCGGATCAAAACGACTGAAAACAGATTTCGCAATAAGGTGTGAAATTAATTTTCTGACCAATGAAAGGAGGCATTTTGCTAAACTGAGAAAAAAATAACGATCCAGTGTGAAAAGGAAGTCAGCCATAAATAGAGAGACTCAAGTCAATCACTAGTCAGAAGGGAGCAGAGATCAAAGAGGACAGAGGACTGACAGTCAGGTCCATCACTGACTCAACCCGACACTAAGAGCAGAAAGTGGGGTAGAAAAGGAAAACAACAACAACAACAACAACAAATTTACAACTGACTCCAAAACAATTCAACCCAATAAGTACATTTTCCTCTTATCTTTTATTTCTCATTCACACTCTCTTTTTCAACTCAAATTGATCACCCCTTTTTCCTTTCCTCCTACTCGGCGGATACAACAAAAACAAAAGAAACAGACATTACCCTACTACTCCGTTGAAAGACAGCGAACACATAGACATGTTTTTGTTCAAATCACATTTGCTTAAACGAACTAAAAAGCATTAATCTTTTTTACTCTATTCAAACAAGATATAAAAATATACAAATTTGTTTATTCTGCATGAATGTCATTAAATATACAATATTCTATTTTTCTACAAACATTCCTTATCGTGTTGTCTTTTCTTGAAATTTGCGTTGTATTTTGTGGACAGTGTATCCTGCATTAAATTCTCCTTTTAATCTGGGTATGCTGTACCCACAAGTACAAATGTGATGAAGAAGAAAAGATCCTGAAATTTTTAATTTAAGTTGAAATTTTTCTTTTTACATCTGTAGTTTCTTAATGTGTTTTGGATAGAAGCATGGCTGAATGGATAGATTTACAATTAGAAACAGGTGATGAAAAGTGGATAATTTACAACAATGTGGAATACAAGAAATTGTGGGGCAAGTGAATGAACCACTACTAACCATAACCAGAAGTAGGAGCATAGCTGAATGGTTAGATTTCCAACCAAATACGAGAGTTGTTTAAAAAGTTCTAAGCTTTACCCTGAAAGAATAGCCATAGCTGACCATTTTTGTTGTGTCAACATGCTACCACTTCTTATAAAAGTAGAAAATCTAATTCAGATTTCTGTCTTAATTTCTGTGCAGGTGAGGTCCATATAAAGGTGAGAGGTGTGTGACAAATCTAAAAATGGACAAAACAGAGGCCTGAGCAGTCATAAATTATCTGCAAAAGAAAGGTATTGTACCCAAGGAAATTCATGAGGATATTGGACAGGCAATTGCTGAGGACTCCTGTTGTTGTAGAGAAAAAAACCTGAAAAATATGTATTCGTCTTCCATGACAAATGTAAGACAATGCCCAAGCTCCAGATGGTCACCTAATTGACTTGACCGATAGGGTCATGGATTTATGTGCTGAGTCATTACACTATAATGTTAGCTATCTATCAAATTCAGCCTTTTATATGATGTAACCTCAGTACTTAGCTGTTACAAGTATTTCCAAAACTATAAACCTTCCTGGAGCCAAGCCACAAGCTTAAACATATTCTGTTTACAAGCAGCAGCGGGAGCCTTGCTGCTCTTGACTAGTATGTCATTGCCCTACAAACAAAATTGGATGAGTGATTAATGTAAACAATACGTGGCACCAGTATTTGAGGGACGCATGGTGAATGTGTCGTTGTATGAGAATGACTTCTTTTTTTTCTTAGAAATTTCTTTTCAATATTAGGGTTTGTCTTCCAAGCCACAGCGTTGTCGGAGTTAGCTCCTCTTCAGTTCCTTCAACAGGGGTCTCTCTCCCCTGACTATAAATATTGGCTGACCCTTCTCTCTCTCTCTCTTTTCTGACTCAGGCCTTGGGTCACTACCTCGCACGGAGACGAGGTAAAATCGTTCTTTTTCCACTTACACCAGTATGTGACCTCTCACAGATACAGCGTTTCCCAAATTCCGGGAACACGCTAAGAACAATACACGTAAGTACGAACACTCAACACAACACACACACATAATTTCTCCATACAAATTCTATGTAACTTTTCATGTCTTTGTGTAACTCGTTATTAATATATATTTGTTTACCCATATATATCGGTCTTGTTTGTTTTCTTTGGACTTAATGTCCGACATTCTCATGTAGCTGGACCGGCCAGCAGGAGAGTTTAACCTTCTGATATCTCTTCACATCTTCACCCCCAGCGGTCCGCTACAGCGTCTTGTAAGCCGGAAAATATGGTAATTGACAAAAAAACATTCATTTGGAATTATTTAAAGGAAAGGACAGGTATTCCATCAGGATAAGGCTAGACCAGAAGGCAGATTATGATAGGTAAATATTGGTTTCTGAAAATATTGTTTTTTATATTTGAATTAAATTATGTACTTGGTTTAGGGATAGGTAAATAGTGATTGTTTATATTTAAGTCTGTAAAGCATTTGCTTGGTTCAAGGATAGTTAAATATTGGTAATTTATATTTGAACCTGTAAACATTCCTTTGGATTGGAAATATGTAAATATTGGTCATTTATATTTAAGTCTGTAAGAATTTATTTGCGTCTAGAATAGGTAAATAGGTTGTTTATATTTGAATCTGTAAGCATTTACTTGGGTGGGAATAGATAAATATTGGCTTTCTATATCTGAGTCTATAAGCATTTTTTTTTATTAGAATTTAATTTGAGAACCACTACTAAAATGTTTTACAAGTTAATGTTCTATTCTCTTTTCTGATTTTTGCTCTGACTTTGTAGTGGACCATGGTGTGTGAATGTGTGAAGATGTGAGGATGTATCTCTAGGTTAGGACTTCTGCTGGACGGTCCAGCTACATAGGAATGTTGGACTTTGATTGAGTCCAAAGGAGATGAAGAAAACGAACAAGACCAATATACATGTATGCAAACAAATATATATTAATAACAAATAGATTAATACACGAATTACAAATACATTGAAGACATGGAAAGTTGCAGAGTATTTGTATGGAGAAGTTATTGTGTGTGTGTGTTGAGTGTCCGTACAAATGCGTATATTGTTTTTAGCGTGTTCCCAGAATATGGGAAACGCAGTTTGTGTGAGAAGTCATGTAGTGGTGTAAGTGAAAAAGAGAAAGTTTTTTTTTTACCTCGCCTCACGAGAGATAGCTGGCCACACGTGTGCGTAAGCCGTAAAAGAGGAAGAGGCGAAAGGTCAGCCAGTATTTATACTCGTGGGAGAGAGAGACCCCTGTTGAAGGGTTAAGGAAATGAGGAGGAGCTAACTGCGACAACTTCTACCCCTGCTTTCAAATCCGACTCCCAAAATCTCAATCTTTATCAGAGACAAGAATATATTTTCTGACGAATGGGATAGCTGGAAAATATAAAATGGAATCTGACCACCCCTATCCTGACCATGGTGCCATAAAGTCAGGGTTGGGTAACACTCACTACTTGCCAGACCCTTGCTTCCAAGACCTTTGATTCTTATCAGAGATAAGAATATATTTTCTGACAAATGAGTGTCGGAGTTATCTCCTCCTCATTCCCTTAATCCTTCAACAGGGGTCTCTCTCCAACGAGTATAAATATTGGCTGACTCTTCTCTCTTTCTCTTTTCTGGCTTATGCACACGGGCGGCCATCTTTCTCGACTCAGGCCTCGGGCCGCATCTTCGCGCGTGAGTTGAGGTAAAAAACTTTCTCCTTTTCACTTACACCAATATGTGACCTCTCACACAAACAGCGTTTCCCATATTCTGGGAACACGCTAAGAAAAATATGCGTACGTACTGACACTCAACACTCAAGCACACACAATAACTTCTCCATGCAAACACTCTGTAACTTTTCATGTCTTCATGTCATTGTAATTTGTTATTAATATATATTTGTTTGCATACATGTATATCGGTCTTGTTTGTTTCTTTTGTCTTCTTTGGACTCCATTAAAGTCCAACATTCCTATGTAGCTAGACCGGCCAGCAGGAAATATTAGCCCAGAGATATCATCCTCATTTTCACACCCCGGTCCTCTACATGAGAGGGCCAGGAAAGTGTATAGAAATTTTGGCAGTGAGTAATTGACATTGTATATAATAACATCAGGTCGACAACAGGACCTGTTTCAAGGAATAAATGTACATGTTGGGTTCTAAGGAGAAAACGTCAGCCTCTACTAAGAACTAGTTGAGATCTGCTTCCATGAACCTAGAAATTCCTGTTGTTGATCAACAAACTCACTAAACTACAGACTATGGATATTCTGACGGCTTTCTCCTTAAGAGCTCTGAAGAAATCTATATAAGTGTTAACCCCTTAAGAACAGTTTACTTGCTTAAAGAACTTTTAGGTGCTCAGAGAAATATTTTGAGCAAGCCTTTATATGAAAACTTTTTCTTCCTTTAAGTTAAAGGAATTTTCTTCTCTCTTTCTTTCTCTCATATTTTGTGTACCTTTTTTTGTGTATGTGAATAAACATTTTCTTCTTCTATTGTTACACCCCCGAGCAGGAGTTTGAGTCTTTATTCTTCTGCCTAGAAAGAGAGAATTGTCCGCTCTAAACTTTCAATTCGTTGTTTTTATCGATCCTGTCACCTTTTACCTTAACCCTTAAGCCGGGACAAATTTCCTACAATTCTAACTAAAATAAATTGCTTAGTAAATGTGATTATTTTTGTCAATTGATTTGTCTTCGAACTAAGATGTCATCTAGCTTTTCTTCCTTTCTTGGTAAGTTTCAGAACTTGTAAAATCTAAAGTGAAACGAAAACAACAAAAAATTACAATAAAAATAAAATACAATTCGCATTTGCACATCCCTACCCGGATTTTATACACTTTTAGAATAAATAACTAATAGTTTTTATTTCAGTTTGAGTTTCTGGTATGAAGAGTAACTATTATTTGCATTTTATTTTATTTATAGGCCTGTGATCAGGAGGTTTTAAGGAGCATGGATCTACCTCTTAATTGCTGTTGTTCCAAGGTCTACTCTGATCCAGGGTGGTAGCACCTGTTATGATCCCAGCTATACGCAAACTAGGATCAAAACACTATTAAAGTGTAAAAATAGGTTTTTATATTAAAAATACCAGTAATACATTTGTGAAAAAAAAATTTTAACAACAATACATTTGGAAAAAAAAATCTTTACCAGCAATACATTTTTGAAAAAAAAAATATTACAGCAATACATTTTTGAAAAAAAAAATGCCAGTAATACATTTTTTGAAAAAATATTACCAGCAATAGATTTGACTCTCAACAAAACCCTCTTTACAAAAATATGTCAATGAAACCTGATCTACAAACTGATTTCCTACAAAGAATACTTATTCTGTTCATACTAATCTATCTTAAAAATCTTGTCTGCATTAAATAAGCCATTGAAGTGTTGATATGCCATAAAACAAAATAAACCAAACCAAATCATAATTTCGAAATTTCCTGACAGGCAGCTGAAAAGAGTTCAGAGGGTACAACAGATGAATAATAACAAATAAATCCACTCAATAGTCACTCAGTATTCACTCCAGTCAGTAGCCTGACACTGCTATTTATACACCTGGCAGAAAACATATATTCATAAGTCCAGAGTGTCATGCTCGAACCTCAGTGTTGGTAGTTACTCATTTTCTTCCTAGATGACAGTAAATAAACATTTTCTTCTTCTATTGTTAAACCCAGAGCAGGAGTTTGAGTCTTTATTCTTCTGCCTAAAAGAGAGAATTGTCCGCTCTAAGCTTTCAAGCCATTATTGCTTTTATCGATTCTGTCACCTTTAGCATTAACCCTTTCATGTGAGAAAACTGGGACAAATTTCCCACACTTGAAGACTTTCAAAATAAATGAATTCAACACATAAGAGTTTTTTTCAAAAATATATTTATATACACAATGGCATTGACAAGATGAGGCTTATGACCACATCATGTTGAAACACCAGTTCCTGTACAATCACTGAAATTAAACATCGAGCTTAGATAAGTGACCACTAGGGAACACCAGATATAGTAAGCTTGGATATGCAGCTGGTGTAATGGATAATGGCTCGGAATTGTTAACTGGAGAACTGAGTTCCAATTCTTGTTGGGTTCGTTATATTCACTTATACACAAATACCCTTGGGAAAGCTATGAATCCACCTCTTCTCCCTCCATCTATGGGTTAATTATTAAGACTTGTATCACTAAACCATTATTATGTCAAAATAAAAAAAATTCTTTAACCATAACCCTTTCATGTGGTGGGGCCGGGACAAATTTCCCACAATTTACATGGTTTACGCTAAATATTGGTCATTTATACTTGAGTCTATAAGCATTTACATGGTTTAAGGTAAATATTAGTCATTTATATTTGAGTCTAAAGCATAAACTTGGGCTGGAAATAGGTGTAGCAAATTTAGCCATCCAGGTGTTTTATATTGGTTTAGTTTGGTTTGGTTTGTTTTATGGCATATCAACCTCAATGGGTCATTTAATGCCGACAATGTTTTTATTGCTGGTAATAATTGTTTTCTCTCAAAAGTGTATTGCTGGTATTAAAACATATTTTTATAGTATTTTGACCTGTTTTGGGAGGTTAACTATTTACTCATAGCTGGGACCCTATCAGGGACTAGGTCAGGGTAGACCTAGGAACACCAGCAGTTAAGAGGTGGTTCCACACTCCTCAAAACCTCTTGATCAGAGGCTTGATGTCGGATGTAGTTTATCATCATACCCAAGATTAATGTTTTATATTAAAAATCCAAATGTCAGAATTTCCAAACACTAATAAAATAAAGAAAATCTGGGTATGTCTGTTAAATAAATGATTTTTCTTTACAAACATATTAACATGAATTCAAAAGAGTTAAAAAGTATTAAAATAGTCTTTAGACTTTGGGTCGTTGGGATGCATAAAAACAGCTTAGAAAAGACTTTTTTGGTCTGCAGTAAAATGCTATGACTAAAAGATTTGTATCATTAGCAAAGATTCACTGTCTTCGTTGATGCTGTTGATGGAGATGATTTATTGGAAGTTGCCAACATGGTTCTTTCATTCTTTCAGTATGTATGATGGGGGAAGGAAAAAGCTATGTAGCCATGGCATGGAAACAGTCGCAACTCTGGTGTTCGGCTTGGAAAAAGCCGCATCTCTGCTTTTTGAAAGTCAAAATCTGTTGGTTTTTATAAGAAGTTTTTCCTGAAAGTAAGCTGCCCTATCAGCTGGGGCTTCAAAATATTCTGACTGCACCTCTGCAGACACCCCCCCAAATGTGGCGTCCAGGGTATTGCAATAAACTACATCCAGCAACAAGGCCTGTGATCAGGAGGTTTTAAGGAGCATGGATCTACCTCTTAATTGCTGTTGTTCCAAGGTCTACTCTGATCCAGGGTGGTAGCACCTGTTATGATCCCAGCTATACGCAAACTAGGATCAAAACACTATTAAAGTGTAAAAATAGATTTTTATATTAAAAATACCAGTAATACATTTGTGAAAAAAAATTTTTAACAACAATACATTTGGAAAAAAAAATCTTTACCAGCAATACATTTTTGAGAAAAAAAATATTACAGCAATACATTTTTGAAAAAAAAAAATGCCAGTAATAGATTTGACTCTCAACAAAACCCTCTTTACAAAAATATGTCAATGAAACCTGATCTACAAACTGATTTCCTACAAAGAATACTTATTCTGTTCATACTTATCTATCTTAAAAATCTTGTCTGCATTAAATAAGCCATTGAAGTGTTGATATGCCATAAAACAAAATAAACCAAACCAAAGCAAAAGTAGGCTTGAGAAAAATAGGATTTTAGTAGAATCCAGAATATTCATCTAAGGAATATTGGTCCAAAGAACACTTGTCTAAAGAATATACGCCCAAGAAATATCGTCTAGAGAATTATGGTCTAATGTGGGTTGCAAACAATGCATGTCAATAAATGCTTATAAACCACATGTATCATCAGTAATTAATGTTGCTATAAGTTTCTTAATATTATTCTGTAATATAGTGAATATCAATAAAATTAAGTATTTTGTACATGAATAAAGTGTTAATTTGTTAAAAATACTATTATAGAACAATGGTCCTTAGAGGGATAATCCATAGACCAATGCCCTTAGATGAGTATTCTTCAGACAAATATCCTTAGACAGGTTTTCCTTAGACCAATATTCTTTAGACAAATGTTCCTTAAACCGATTTTAGCTTACTCTAATCTAATTGGTCAAATATTTCATATGGTGATGTCAATTTCTAACCAATAGACACTTTGATGTAAACAAGTGTGTATTGTATTATGAAATCTTTTTTGGCAAGTTTGTAATATTATCTGCTATTGGGTAGAAAATAAATTTTGGGTGTGTTTTAATATAATATTTATGTGGGTATGTAATTTGTGACCTTCTTTTACCTTATTTAGTACTAATTATTAATTTTGTATTCAAAGTAAATTTTATGGAAGATATTTCTCTTTTAATGTAAAGAAGTAAAACATATATCTATTGATATCATAAAATAATTTATTTTAATACTTTAAATCAGAATACATTTGCATTTAGGGCTGGAAAAAATTACTTATTATTAACTAATAATTAATAATAAAAATATACTGATTATTTTGAAAAAGACCACACCTGTTTTAAGCTATTACTCCAAATTTTCATGCAATGTGATAACTATAAAGCCAAGTGGAACAATAAACCTTCTTTTACCATCATTAAATAATAGAAATTAAGATACATGTAATTAATAATAAAATTGATAACATTGCTACCTCATCAACGTGTATTCTGAACAACAAATCTAATGAGTTTATGGTTTGGTTTGGTTTTACGGCATATCAACCTCAATGGGTTATTTAATGCCGACAACTTTTTTTTTCTCTCTGGTAATATTTTGTTTTGTCAAAAATCTATTTCTGATAATATTTTTTTCCTCAAAAATGTATAGCTGGTAATATTATTTTAAAACATGTATTGCTGGTAATATATATATATATATTCTTTTAAAAACGTATTGCTGGTAATAGTTTTTTTTCTTCAAAAATTTATTTCTGGTAATAATTTATTTACAAAGTATTTCTGGCATTAAAACCTATTTTTACACTTTTATAATGCTTTTTACCTCAGTTTCGGGGTTAACTATTTGCCCATAGCTGGGACCCTAACAGGTGCTACCACCCCGGGTCAGGGTGGACCTGGGAACACCAGCTATTAAGAGGTGGTTCCACACTCCTCAAAACCTCCTGATCAGAGGCCTTGCTGTTGGACGTAGTTTATTGTCTTAACCAGGACACGGATGCAGTTTATCGTCATACCCAGGACGGTAATGGGTTTATGGGTGATCCAGTATTTTATAAATTTTTGATAATATTAGCATGAGTAATTTCTGTTTTTGAGAACCTATTAAAATGGCAAATGTATCATCTTAATTACTTAGCACATGTGGAAGTAAAGAGTAAATGTTGACTACACTAACATGTTTTTGCTCAGCAGTGGCAGTGTACACAGTGAATTAAGGGAAGAATGTTGTTCTCTTCCCTGACAATGCAAGGCTACATAGAGCAATAATAACACAGGACTAAAACTTGGCAATTCTCTTGGTTTGTTTTATCTCACCTGCCATATTCACCTGACTTTACATCAACTGACTATTACCTTTTTGATCACTGCGAAACACTTTGATAAGAAAAGCTCAAGAGTTCACCGAAAACTTTTTCATATGAAAATCTGTGGAATATTACTCAAAATGTATGGAAGAGCTACTTGAAAAGTCACAACAAAGGAGTTGGCTGTCATCAGGATCATTCAGTCAAGTGGGTGGCTGCTTTGAAGGTTTTATCTCTGGTCAGAAAAGAAATCCTTTCTGACAGACAACAGCAGAAATACCTTCAATTCTAACTGTGACTATTTATATAAGTAAGTTCTTGAAACTTTTTATTTATTTATTTAATTCAATTTTGGTCAAGTGGATGACGGCTTTGTAGATATTACGTTGTAGATATTATTGCTGTATGTGTAACAAAAAATATACTTATTATTTTGAAAAAGACTACACCTGTTTTAAGCTATTACTTCAAAATTTCATGCAATGTGTTAACTATGAAGCTGTAGCGGACCGTGGGGGTGAAGATGTGAAGAGATATCGGAAGGTTAAAATTTCCTGCTGGCCGGTCTAGCTACATGGGAATGTCGGACTTTAATTAAGTCCAAAGAAGACAAAGAAAACAAACAAGACCGATATATATGGGAAAACAAATATATATTAATAACAAAACAAGTTAAACAAAGACATGGACTGTCACATAGAGTTTGTATGGAGAAATTATGTGTGTGTGTTGTAAGTGTTCGTACGTACGTGTATTGTTCTTAGCGCGTTCCCATAATTTGGGAACCGCTGTATCTGTGAGAGGTCACATATTGGCCTAAGTGGAAAAAGAGAGAGATTTTACCTCATCTCCACGCGCCGTGGCGGCCCAAGGCCCAAGTGGAAAAGAGAGATCGAAGCGAAGGGTCAGCCAGTATTTATAGCCAGGGGAGAGAGACCCCTGTTGAAGGATTAAGGAACTGAGGAGGAGCTAACTCCGACAAAGCTCACTGGAACAATAAACCCTTTTTACCATCATTAAATACAAATTAAGATAAGTGTATTTAATAAAAAAATTGATAACATTCTGACCTCAAAATGTCTATCATGAACAGCTTTTAAAGGAAACCTAATGGTTTTATGGGTGATCTAGTATTTTATAAATTGGCTATGATATTACGTTGAGTCATAAGTAATTTCCGTTTTAGGGAACCAGTTATAATGAAAAATATATTGTCTTAATTGCTAATCATACGTGGAAGTAAAGAATAAATGTTGACTACACTAACATGCCTTAGTTTTTGCATATCAAAACCTGAGAGATTTTACTCAGTGTATTGAAGAACTGCCTGATAAATGGAAACAATTCATTGCAATTCATGATGAATATATAATTGTTTTAATGAACTATACTCTATGGCAGCGTTTTCCAAATGTTTTTTTTTACTCCGACCCACAGTAAGAACCACATTTTGCAATGCGACCTATTATACCTTCATGTAATAAATCAAAGGCAAACTGTTCACTAGCGTTCATTTATTTAGCATTGATAATTTATATGTATATTTCCTATGATCCATACATATTGCAATTACATGTATTTGTTTGTTTTATCTATTTGGATGAACAGAAAACTATTACTTTTAGAAAGAGAAATTTAAAGAAAATTCCTACACAAAAATAAAGAAATAATCAGCAATGAGTTTAACAAACAAGATACATAAACTCGATGAGAACAGACTACATACATACACACACACATATATATATATATATATATATATATATATATATATATATATATATATAATATAGAAGGCTCAAATACTAATATTGATATTCCATGGTTATAATTTATTACACTGGAATCATAATCACGATCCAATCCATCAAACCTACAAATTCAAAAAGTTCTTTTTGAATTTGTTTGTCTGATGGATTGTGATTCCAATTCCAATGTAATAAATTATTACCATGGAATATTAATGTTTGAGCCTTCTATATTATATTCTTGCTCTGTCCTGGACATTAAGCTGTACCTGGATTCTATCCTCTTGGAAATATATATATATTGACCACTAATATTATCTCCTCTCTCTCTCTCTCTCTCTCTCTCTCTATATATATATATATATATATATATATATATATATATATATATATATATATATATTTGTCTCTGAAAATGATGAACACTACAATATTTGTCTTGAAATAAACACACCATGATGATGATGACATTGGGCTATGGCAAAATTACTTGGAATAAAATAATATGTATCAACACGTTGATTTTCTCTTTTCCGTTAAAAATGACTCCAAAAAGCTTGTTTGTGAATATGAAAGGATCCATTTGAAAATAAGTAGACAAAACTTGTCTAAATTAATTAATGAAACATATTTCAATGAAAACATGTTGCATAAATATACGCAATATATATATATATATATATATATATATATATATATATATATATATATATTATACAAGCTTACCTCAGTGAAAACCGAGCACAAATTTATGGTTTCTGTGCAACATTTAGAGTTGTTTATATTCTGCACTTTGCTCTCACTGGTGTATTTTCTTTCTTTGTTACTTTCTTTTTTGTCATGATCCATTTTAATTATGTTGCAACCCACTTCTAGGTTAGGACCGACAATTTGAAAAAACCTTCTCTATGGTACGTAGACTTTATGGATATAAGTACTAGATTGGTGGTAATGTCTCATCACTTTACATTTGAAATGGCTACATGTAACTATAAGTTCTATGCTAACAGTTTCTTCTGTCGCAATTGTGGAACTCCCTACCAGTTTCTCGCTTTCCAGTCAACTTCAATAATTTAAATGCGGCACCAATCATTATCTTCCATCTTAATTTTTGTTCTTTTATTATTCTCTTTCCTTAATAGTGTGTTTTTTTCTCAATTCTCTAACAATCAGTAACCCTTGTGTCTTAGAGGTTGTATTAAATTGCTTGGGGTGAAATGATTAAAAAAATTTAATAGAGTGTAATTTTCATCTGAATTACTGGGGTGAGGAGTTATCATTCATTACACTATTTACATGTGGACTATTGTCCTCATCTTTGTTGTCACTATCACCTGATCATCTTCTGTCTGATTTTCTGTGGTGAGGAGTTATCATTATTCACACTATTTACATTTAAAGACTATTCACAATGGAAATTGGATGAATAATGAAGTGGAAATAAAAGAAGAAGCAATGATAACAGAAAATTATGGTAGAGGCAGGGAACCGTTTAGAATAATCTATGTATAGAGGAGCAAGATACAAAGGAGGCAGTAGAAGGACCATCGGAAGAGACCCTGGAAAAATGAATCCTGTATTTAATGGAGTTGTAATCAAGATGTAATGTCCATAAATCAACATATCATTGGGCAAAGAAGTGTCCACATGCTAACAAAGATGTTAATGCGACAGAAAATATCAATATAGAGAAATATTCAGATGAGGGATTTCATATGACTTTGATGACTGCCGCTAAAAACTGCTGGACAAAATATAAGATCAAGATGTTTTGGAAATGGTAACTCAGAATTTAGCAATTGTAGACACTGCATGTACGAAGACAGTTTGTGGTACTGAATGGCTGCATTCCCTGCTCAATTAACTAACCTTTGAAGCGTTAAAGTCTGTCAAAAATGAGAAAAATCATGTGCCATTTAAATTTAGAGATGGAAGGATAGTTAACTCATATCAAACTGTTACTTTCCCAGCAAAAATTAGTAATTGTTTATGTAATATAAAAAACAGAAGTTGTAGAGTGTAAAATTCCACTGTTGTTAAGTAAGGTATCTCTAAGGCAGAAGCAGTTATTGACATTAGAAAAGATCATGTTATGATGTTTGGTCAGAAAGTAAACATTCAAAACACATCAATTGGTTTGGTTTGGTTTGTTTTACGGCATATCAACCTCAATGGATTATTTAATGCCAACAAAATTTTTATTGTTCGTAATAATGTTTTTTTCAAAAATCTATTTCTGGTAATATTTTTTCTTCAAAAAAATCCATTTCTGGTAATATTTTTCCTACAAAAAAACTATTTTTGGTAATATGTTTTTCTTCAAATATGTATCTGTGGTAATATTTCTTTCAAAAATGTATTGCTGGCAATAATTTTTTCTTCAAATATTTATTACTGGTAATAATTGTTTACAAAGTATTTCTGGTATTAAAACCTATTTTTACACTTTCATAGATTTTTAACCCAAGTTTGGTTTGGTTTGTTTAATGATTTGGTTTGTTTTATGACAGATCAATCTCAATGCTGACAATTTTTATTGCTGGTAATATTTTTTTCTTCAAAAATCTATTTCTGGAAATATTTTTCCTTCAAAAAAATGTATAGCTTTTTTTATTGCTGGTAATATTTTTTTTCATCAAAAATCTATTTCTGGGAATATTTTTCCTTCAAAAAAAATGTATAGCTGTTTTTATTGCTGGAAATATTTTTTTCTTCAAAAATCTATTTCTGGGAATATTTTTCCTTCAAAAAAATGTATAGCTGTTTTTATTGCTGGTAATTTTTTTTTCTTCAAAAATCTATTTCTGGGAATATTTTTCCTTCAAAAAAAATGTACAGCTGTTTTTATTGCTGGTAATTTTTTTTTTTTAAGTATTGCTGATAATAATTTTTCCTTCAAAGAATTATTGCTGGTAATAATTTTTTTACAAAGTATTTCTGGTATTAAAACCTATTTTTTGATAGTATTTTGACCCAAGTTTGGGTGTTAACTATATGCCCATAGCTGGGATCCTAACCAATGCAGGACACAAAACACAGTGGATAAAGGCATTGGTTAGATCCAGTGATAGGACCCAAGAGTTATGAGTTCAATACTTGGTTAAGGCAGTAGAGAACTTGGAGGTGAATTAACAGGAGATAACTGATAACTGACATCCATTAGACATGGCACGTGGAACTAGAACAGTCTACCCCGGAAAGCGAAATAAAGGGTTCAGTTGGACATTCCAACCACCTGAAGAAGGCCAGAGCATACAACAGCTAAAACGTGATAAATATGGCAACAAAGATGAGGACAATAGTCTGAATAATGTAAATAGTGTACATAATACCTCATCTCAGAAATATAGACAGATACAGTTGTCAAGCAAATTTAAATTTTCATAATTACTTGACACTGTTTTTATTTTTACAAACTCATCCAAAAACAAAAAGATATGAAAACATTGTTTGACAAATATAAATAAACATGGCTCTATATATCCAATAATAGCCAAAGTTTTCTTTTAATGTTCAATTTAGTCCTTTGTTGAAATAATCATGTTGTAAAAACCATATTGTTTTGAAACTTTATTGGCAAGATACACAGATTAGCTGTTTAAATATAACAAACTTAACAGTTTGTAAATAATGGAAATGTTAAACGTGTTGCTTTTTATTGAGATTGTTACTTAATTTTAACCGAGAC
This sequence comes from Acanthosepion esculentum, assembly GCA_964036315.1. NCBI lineage: Eukaryota > Metazoa > Mollusca > Cephalopoda > Sepiida > Sepiidae > Acanthosepion > Acanthosepion esculentum. The sequence goes on along the minus strand of OZ038508.1, from coordinate 82,566,713 downwards.
TGTGTTTATGCCCATAAATTTTAAGAAATAAACTTTGTTGAGTTGAGACTTTCCAATATTTGTTTTTGGGTGACAAAAGAGAGAGAGAGAGAAAAGTCATGTTAGCATATTGCGAATAAAAACATTATTTACATAATTTGCTTTTCAGAACTTGGATAGTTCAATAAAAAAATTTGAAGGAAAGTTGATTTGAAAAGTTTTTACTCTTTCCAGCTATCTATTAAGTCAAATTCCTTTGATGCTTCATTGAGTCTGGTTTCTACTTCTGTAGTTCTGGGTTACTCTGTGTGACTCTACTTTTAAATGTCCTCCCCTAGGGTTGGCCCCCATAAACGTGATACAGATAGATGTACAGACACACTTTTCATCTGCAGACTCCACATCAATGGACTTCGGATGCAACAAACAAAATCTGCAGTCAAAATAAAAAAAAATCTGCAGGAAAAGAAAAACTTCCAAATCATCAGTGATGTATTTCAAAATTTGTGGGCTTAGCGAAATAAGACATATTAGTTCTCAATGTGACTGCTTGGTGGCAGTGGCAGGCTTTTTAATTGTAAACAAAGATGGGTGTACAGTATATAAAGTACGACACATTCGCGCTTGCATGAGAAATCTATTATTTTTGTTGTTTTATTAATATATCTACATTAAGTATATATTTATTTATGCCATATATACATGTTTATAGTATTTACATTATGATCATAACTACTGGTAGTTACTATAGTGGTTTTATAACTCAAAAATAATCCCTTCACATCTACGGATAATCGGTTTTAATGGATCACCCCATCCTCTCTATTAGTCTGTTGATGAGAGGTTTGTCTGTATTTCTCTAATGTCTTTTCATTAGGTGAAAATGTTATTCTTTGTTTTAATGATGAGCTGATTTTGAATATCGTATTTTGAGCTGGAAATGATTTTTCTGATGGGCATTTGCTGCTTTTGATTTCCCAGTGTGTTACAAGCCATCAGTGAAAACTTCTGTTAAGATTTTTTTATCATGGCTCTGACAATGATTAAGCTTTTTGTTTCATTTATATATATCATAAAATAATTGTCTATATATCAAAAATATTTATAAAAAGAACCATAGTATTTTAGAAACATATCATCAAACTATTAACTTTAGGAATTGTCTTGGGTTGATTAAGAAATAAAAAAATAACTTTTGTTTCAGAATTAACTTTATAAATTAGACAAAAAATCTGATAAAATTTATGTTGAAGTTTCTTAATTAATATCACTTTTATTTGCTATGCATACCATGTGCGATTGTGATGCTATTTGTCGTTCTGATGGTAAAATGGAAGAAAGTTTGGTTAAAACATAAGAAAGTGTTATGTACTGAGAGACATTGAAACAAGAAGGGTTAATACCAAAAACCCGTAGGAAGAAATGAGATCTAATTCACGTATAAACGACTTGAATTCTATGTCGAGTAGTTTGAACAATGGAAAAAACACCCAGACTTAAGAGGCAATGTTGATTGACACACAGCTGCAAATGCAAGCTGTAAAGCGAAAATTTCATTTTTCGTTAACAATGAATTTGTAGTTGATTCTCCTGGTTGAAAGTTGATTTGAAATGAGGAGGGGGATAAGCCACCCATGCTCACTGAAGAGGTTTAGAGAAAGGTAATGATATGATAGATTAGGAGAAGGGAACTCCCTAAAATTATGTCAATAAATATGAATGCATGAAGCGAATTCACCAGCAGAAGAGAGAAGAGTTAGGGCAGAAGTGAGGTTCACGTAATTATCTGCCGAAGAGAAGCCTCTGACTTCAGCCTTGTGCCAAACTTTCCCAACAACAGCAAACCAGATTTTTGCCAGGTCAACGATAGTATCACTTCTGATTTAGATGCAGGCTGGGCTGCTAATTAATCGCATGCAAACTCTGATAAACCAATTATTGTATGGAGACTGATATAAAAACAGTATTTAGTTTTATTCAATTTATTTGAGTGTTATTTTTTCACTCTACGTCATTGCCCTGCTTGGACCAGCCCAACACGAAGACACTTGCGGTGATTCGATCTTGGCTGCCTTATGATCTAAAAATCACAACATGGGATAGAGTAGCTCTGAACTGAAGCAGTCACTTCAGTGACTAGCTGTGGTATTGGAAGTCTTGGATGACTGGTTAGGGTGTTGCACGATTACATTTGGTTGCCACAACCAAAGATCGCCCCTGACAACTACATTTGGGTTATCATGACCCGGTGTGAGATTACACAACAAAACTTGGGCAAAAACATTCAGTCAATTTATTCTCCTCTGATGAAGTTTTGTAAATTCTAGTCTATGTTATTTGCAAATCATGTTCAGACCTGAACATAAAAATATTTTCTTCTGTGCATTCATTTTGATATCAGTTCTCTTATTCTAGGATTGAATACCTTACTTATCAATCAACCTTTGTCATTTTGAAGAAAAATAAATTGACTTCCTTTTGATTGCAGTTTCATTGTTCTATGTGGCCTAAAACTTGTTTAATAGGATTGGAGACCTTACTTATCAATAAAACATCATCATTTTGAAGAGTAATAAATTGCCTTCCTTCCCCAACTCACAAACCATAAATAACTCTGTGGCAACGTAGTAAAGAAAGTAGCCTAGCAAAAACTGACAGGAGACACACTTGAAAGTGGATACTGACAAAATCACCCAATCAAGGAACAGCATTAAGAGTTACTAACTCTGGGAACCCACTATAAAGGCAGTTCACACTGGACCGTAAGCCTCTTTTGCTCTACCTAAATGTAGGTAGAAAAAACAAATGTTAATAAGATAGTGAGGGTTACAAAGCACTGCCCAGGGCCCCCAACCAGGCTTGACGGTCAAGGGGTTTGTATGTAGTATGCACCGGCCCTGCTGATATCAATAGATAGACATATATAAACTGATATCAAGAGGTATATATGAATAGACTTATATCAATAGATAGATATGTATACACTGATATCAATAGATAGGCATGTATAGAGTGATATCAATAGGCAGTTGAAATAACTTGGTGTAACCGCAAATTCTATTCTAATATTTTTATTTTTCATTCTTCTCATGTTTGGAACTCTACAATTTACAAAATATAACTTCAATCATCATCTTCTGTTTTCCCAAAACCTGTTCTTTTATTGTCTCTTCCCCTGACTAATGTCTTCTCATTCTCTTCCACTCCTAGTAACCTGTTACGTCACAGTGGCATTATCGCTGTACTTGGGGTGAAATAATTTAAAAAAACAAAAAACAGACACGTATAGACTGATATCAATAGATAGAAGCCGAGTGATAGTATTATTGATAAGAAACTAAAATTCTCTCACTGTAGATAAGTAAATCTAATTATTTTTTATTTATTGCTTATTTTATGTTTCACAGTCATACACACGTGTAAGAAAAGAGACAATTGGGCGAACATGAAGTTGTTATTTTTTTAGTCTATAACTTTTTCGTTGTTCAGCCCATAGTAGAGGTTGTCCAGACTGAGTGGGAGGGGGAATGTATTATTCCAATATCTTATTTTAAACTCAATCAAAGTTTGTGTGTACTTGTAAATGGCACAATGGTGTAAATGGCCTGTGGTGAAAATAAAGGAACTCTTTAATCTTTCCCTGACTTTCCAGGACTGATTGATTTCCCTTTGTTTTCGTCTTACTCTCTCCATGAGGTAGTCGGCCATTTTCTTCTGACGGTTCGCTACCGAAGTAGATTTCTAGTGGAATAAAGCTTCACTCCAGCTATATGGACTCAGCTTTCTTTTACTTCCTCTTGTAGCGGATCGTGGGGGTGAAGATGTGAAGAGATATTAGAAGGTTAAACTTTCCTGCTGGCAGGTCCAGCTACATGAGAATGTCGGACATTAAGTTCAAAGAAAACAAACAAGACCGATATACATGGGTAAACAAATATATATTAATAACAAGGTACACAAAGACATGAAAAGTTACATAGTGTTTGTATGGAGAAGTTATGTGTGTGTGTTGTGTTGAGTGTTCGTACGTACGTGTATTGTTCTTAGCGCGTTCCCGGAATTTGGGAAACGCTGTATCTGTGAGAGGTCACATATTGGTGTAAGTGGAAAAAAAACGATTTTACCTCGTCTCTGTGCAAGGTTGTGGCCCAAGGCCTGAGTCGGAAAAGAGAGAGAGAGAGAAGGGTCAGCCAGTATTTATAGTCAGGGGAGAGAGACCCCTGTTGAAGGATTAAGGAAATGAGGAGGAGCTAACTCCGATACTCTCAAACCCCTTTTTATAACAATGCCATTAACACAAGAGACATGTGCGTATACAAAGTCCGATAAAAGAAAGTACGAGACTGTTGCTAGAGCTAAAGTATGCAGAGTGAAGTAGTTTGACACAGATTGACCTTGAACTCTGTGATGACATGAAGAAAATAATGTTCTCGCTCGCTGCTGTTGTTTGTAGGAGTGCTTGGAAGTAAAGTGTGTAGAGTGTGGTCGTTTCATCACAACATAGAGGTTCCATCAGTGATTATGGTATGTGCAGCAGTTTTTTGGCCAAGAACATTCCCTGTGTGCAATGACCATCATATTCCCCAGATCTCAGCCCTTGCAACTTTTTCCTCTTTACAAAAATCAAATCCGACTTGAAAGGAACAAGATTTGAAGACGTTGCAGAAATCCAAGGAAATGTGACAAAACAGTGGCACGCTACTCCAAAAAAGGAGTTCCCGGAATGTTTCCATCAATGGAAACGACGCTGGATAAAGTGTGTGGCTTCAGACGTAGATTACTTTGAGGGTGACTAAATGCTGAATTGATATGTGCTGAAGATTTCTTTTTATAGCACCAGTCCTGATACTATTTGATACACGCATGTTGTGGCAGGGAGAGAGTCAGTTCTTTTATAATATAGACTTTGCAAAATCTTAATATTTTTAATTACTTTCATAATTCCTTTCACATTTATAAATCTACCATTCGTCTGCACATTGAATATAGATGTCATATCTTGTCAAATGTGTAGCGAACCGTGCGGGTGAAGATGTGAAGAGATATCTCTGGGTTAAGATTTCCTGCTAGTCGGTCCAGCTACATAGGAATGTTGGACTTTAATTGAGTCCAAAGAAGACAAACAAGACTGATATACATGGGTAAACAAATATATATTATGGGTAAACAAATATATTAATACACGAAGACATGAAAAGTTACATAGTGTTTGTATGGAGAAGTTATGTGTGTGTGTTGTGTTGAGTGTCCGTACGTACGTGTATTGTCCTTAGCGTGTTCCCAGAATATGGGAAACGCTGTATATAGGAGATGTCACATATTGGCCTAAGTGAAAAAGAGAAAGTTTTACCTCGCCTCCGCGTGAGGTTGCGGCCCAAGGCCTGAGTCGAAAAAAAGAGATTTTACCTCCTCTCCACGCGAGATGGCGGCCCAATGACTAAGTCGGAAAAGAGAAAGAGGCGAAAGGTCAGCCAGTATTTATACTCGTGGGAGAGAGACCCCTGTTGAAGGATTAAGGAAATGAGGAGGAGCTAACTCTGACAAATGCTGCAACTATATAACTCAAGATTCTCGACAACTCTACTGGAAACAATGCTGAATAAAGAGACTACTTAGAAGGAGATTAAATGCCGAATTGATATGCGTTGTAGTTTTCTTCTTATAACACCAGTTCTAATGTTTTTTTATCAGACTTTGTACAGTGTATACCTGCATGTTGTGGAAGGGAGATAATCAATTCTTTTTTAGAATTTATAGAATCTTAATATTTTTAATTATGTGCAACTCCTTGCATATTTATAAATCTAACATTCGTCCGTCCATTGGATATTGCTGCTATATCTGGTCTGGTGCTCCGACTATATATCTCGAGATTCTCAACAACATTCAAAGAAAGATCTGCAATGTAAACGATCTTGACCTGGCATCTCCACTTCAGTCACTTTATCACCACATGACGTGGCTCCCATCTGTCTTTTCTACAAAGAATTTCATGGCAATTGTTCTGATGAGCTTTCCTTCTTGGTGCTTCAATTAGATGAATTTAAGCATGCTACTAGATTGGCAGTTAGGTCTCACCGTCTTTACTGTTGAACTAGTGAGATGCAACTGTATGTTCTATTCTAATAGGTTCACTTTTTGCATTTTCTCACCTGTGGAACTCCCTTTCAATTTCTTTGCTTCCCTTCCACTGACCAATTTTCAAACATTTAAATGTAACACCAATCACAATCATCTGTCTTCCTGAAACTTGTTCTTTTATTGTCTTCTTTTCTCCTCATTAAATTCTTTATTCTTTCACACTCAGTAACCCTTTGCATCTTCGTAACCCCTTAGTGGCTTTATTGCCTTGCTTGGGGTGAAATGATTAAAAAGAAATTCAGAAAGTGAATATAAATTGGAAAAAAGGAAATTCTTATTTTTTTAAAATTAAATTTGTATTGACCTATCTATTAATAGCTACTGTCTCAAGAATGTAGAAACCCATGAAATAGGGTGAGGGTGGTAAGAGGGAATTTAAAAACTCTTACCCCCAAATTATGAATGCCACAAATGAAATAATATAAGTCACTTACTCCTGTATGAAATTTTAAATAAATTTACATTTATTAAAAGTGTTGTATCCTTAAAGAGGTTACAAACAGACAAAAGTGGTACTCGACTGAAGGAACAGCAACGCGTGTGTAGATGAAAGAAGAGAGGTTTATTGTAAAAGAGAATACACTACTGAAAGACAGGGAATCGGGTGGCAGGCTATTAATTCCCGAAGCAAGGTTATTTACCTCACCTCCCTGTGAGGCGGGATGTGGCACAAGGCCGTTTTTAATGACGGGGTTAAAACCGAGCCCGTGGACTTGGGCAAAAATTCCCCATAGGCCCTGTAAAAACAGGGTCAGGTAGCTGTCTACCTCTCCAGATGAGACTCTGTCCTTCGGCATAGCCTCGTTTAGGTTCCTCTCTGCCCAAAGGCAGAGAGTTCGACTAGAACAGCTGGAGACAAATCTCCAAATAATTGCCGAAGGAAGGATATTTGCCAACTGCTCCACGCGGGCAGGTGTGGCACAAGGCCGAATTTAATGTGGGGTATCCGCGCCCGTAGGCTTGGGCAAAATTTCCCCGTAGACCCCGTAAAAAACGGGTGTCTACCACCCCAGACGAGACTCTGTCCTTTGGTATAGCCTCATCTGGGTTCCTCTCTGCCCAAAATCAGAGAGTTCGACTAGCACAGCTGGAGACGAATCTCCAAATAATTGCTGAAGGAAGTCCCCAGGTACATCCTGTGCTCACTATAGCTACTGATATAGTTAGTCCACATAGGCGATAGGGAGTGTGGGACATTCCATTACACTAAAAAGACATATAAAACAATAATCGTGCAGAATACAAAATTTAAAAAACAAATATGCACAAAATTTTCCTTTGATAGCAGTTTTAGATACAAATCTGGTTTACAGCCACATCATGTTGAAACACCGGTTCTTGTACAATCCCTGAAGTTAAGCAATGTCAAGTCTGGTTAGTACCTAGATGGGTGACCGCTTGGGAATATGCTGTAAGCTTGGATATGTGGATAATGACTCGGAATTTTTAATCAGAGAGCCGAGTTCCAATTCCAGTTGGGATCGTTATATTCACTTATGCGCAAATACCCCTGGGAAAGGTATGAGTCCACCTCTTCTCCCCCAGCTATGGATTAATTAGTAAAACGGGCATCATTAAACCATTGTTATCTCCAAAAAATTCTTGCAATCTAAAAATATTCTCTGGCTTTAAATAGTCTGCAAAGGTTTGATAAACTGTAGAAAACGAATCAATCATTTAAGTACAATTCTGTTGGGCTCATGAGAAACGTTATTATCAACAAAATATTCACTTACTTAATTTCCATGCATTCAACTGCCCAAAGGAGAAGGAAAACTTCTCACAGACGTCGCTGAGTTTCTGGTTTGTATTCTTTTTGGACAATAGTTAAGTTTTACAAACTGAAATTCAAAATTGAAGTAGATCTCAAATTTTTCTAATAATTCGAAATCAGGATTAATTCTGTTGCAAGAATAGAAAGTATTATCATTCGTCCTAGAAACAATATTTGGCAGACTAGTGTGAGTATAGGTTAAAAAAAAAGACACAAAACATGGAATTCAAACAAACAATAAATGTATTAGCAAAACACGTTACAGAAGGATAAAAAAGAAACGAAGTTGAAATCATGAACAGTTCAATACAATCTTCAGTCAGTGTCTCTGAAGTATTTACATGCCTCGTGTCAATCAGAACGAAAGGAAACGTGTCCTGCTGCCCCGAAAAGCATAGGGAAAAGAGGAAGAACCTTTCAGATATGGCGCCGCCTATGATTATCCTCAGTGACCGGTATCCAACAATACCTCAAAAATTGGTGACAAACTTTCACAAACAAATATAGAAATATAATTATATATCTCTATAAATTTCAAGAATCTTCCTTTCTATTCTTCTTTTTCTTCTGTTTCTTCCCCTTCGTCGTCGTCGACTTTTAGTTTTGATTTATACAGATCGCAGAAACGGTCATTCTCCCGTGGAATCCTAAAATCTTCTTTTTTTTCTCCCCTTTCAGGATCGCCAATTTTTAATTTTTCTTAGTTCAGATCCCAACAAAAATATTCCGATGTTTTAGCACCTCTAATTTAAATCTAACGTCATTCAATTATCTTTTTAACTAAAACCCTATTTCCAACACAAATTACATGCCCAGACATACCATATTAAAATACGCCAAAAAATTATTTTATACCCAATAACAATGTTACAAATATGGCAAAAAGATTCCACAATGCAACATACACCGTTTTAAATTATAAGTACTGACTGGTTAGAAATTAACATTACCGTGTTGACCAATTAGAGAAAACTAAAAACCTATTTTTCTCGGGCCTATTTTTGAGAACTTTCAAGGGAACAGGGATACGACAGACTCCACGCCGTGGTTACATAGCTTCTCCTCCACTCCGACAGAGCGTGCTGAAAGAAACATTATGTCGGCGACAAAAAAAAGAAAGAAAGAGAAAAACAACAACAAAAAACAATGAATGTTTCTATTTATTAAACGCTACACCATTCAATTATTTTTTTTTATTAAATAAAACAAAACATTAAATTTAAATTGAAAATGAAGACATTTATAATATTTATTATTATTTATTAACTAAAAAAGATTGCCACGAGGGCAATTTTTTTTCTCTTTAAATTAAAATTAATTTTTTTTCTGTAAAAGACAAGAGGCCAGGTTTTTCTAACCTGGGCTATATAGCCCACCGGGCAATTTCAATCGTTGGGTGGTCAACTGAACGGAAAGTGGCGGGCGATTAGAAATTTTGTTGGATGTTGTTGAGTATTAAAAAGATATTTCAACATATGATACCCGAAAAAAATATTTAAAGAAGATATGCAAAAGACTTGTATAAAAAACAAACTGGAGACTAAATAGGAGTAACTGGGTCACATTTCGAGAGAAGTTATAAATATCCTCGCAAACAAGGAACATTTTAGTATTTTTATATACAGTGTAACCCGGATATAAGAGAGTTGTCGGGACCGGAGAAGAAGTCTCTTATATTCGGGTTTCTCTTATATCCGGGTTTGGTCTATTTTGTTTTATTAACACAGGCTCTAATTTGGGACCAGATAAAATCTCTCTTATATCCGGGTTACACTGTAGTTTTGAAGGGTCATTAACATTCAAAGAGTTCTTCACTATTAGACGTAACAAAAATATTTAAAGAAGATATGTAAAAAACTAAAAAACTTGTTTAAAAAACAAACTGGAGACTAAATAGGAGTAACTGGGTCACATTCCGAGATAAGTTATAAATATCCTCGCAAACAAGGAATATTTTAGTATTTTTATATATAGTTTTGAGAAGGGTCATTAACATTCAAAGAGTTTTTCTTCACTACCAGACGTAAAAATATTCGCTGAATTTTTTATTAGTTCCCAGTATTTTATATTCTTTTTAATTTTATAATTAGGAACAAAAGTTGTTTTTCTTTTTTTTATCAACAATTGCAAGGTTAACCCTAACCATAAAAGCAAATTAATTATCCTAATTAAATTATGCTTCTCCCCACCCTCGTTCGTTCGCGTTTTGATCGCATGGAAAAAGGAGAAAAGAAGACATTATTTGATTTCAGTGAGGAGATCAAAGAAGGAAGTGACGATAGACGTGTATATATATATATATATATATATATATATATATATATATATATATAGATATAGATATATATATAGAGAGAGAGAGAGAGAGAATAAGAACAGATACTACGTTTGATCCCCGCCAAAAGGCCAATATATAATGGCGACAGCAGTAAAATGCGACATTTTTCGGCAGCACGAAAACCGAGAAAGGCAATCGTCAAAAAATCCAATTACCATAAATTAAATAAAGTAATTTCTGCTAAACGCTGAATTATTTTAAAATTAATATTATTAAGAGAAATGTTCGTAAAACGGGGATTTGGCTAAAAAGAGAGAAATAAGGGAAAATAAAAGTGTTTAACGTTTCCTGGATATTTTATTGTCGTAGAACTTGCCATGATCAATCATTAATTTAAAAGTTAAGAATTAAGATTCATCAGAAAATTAAAACAGGAAAACCGTGAAATTCTCAAGGGTTTTTCTATAATTTTCAATGGTCAAGTTTGCTTTCGTTTGTTCTTTATGGTAGTTAACGTTATTTGTTACTTCCCATTGGTATCTTTTACAGTGAGTTTTACTCCATCATAAATTCAGTTTATGAACTAGTCACAAACCTTTACCAACAAGGCTGAGTTTTTGTACGGTAACCATCAGATACACATACGGACGAAAGAGTTAACTTTTTTTTTCTTTATGTATTTTTTTAGATAGTAACAACAAAAATTTAAATTGTAATGAATATTGTTATTCTTAAATGACGTCATGTTTATTTTATGTTTCATGTTTTGTATCCTGTAGAGCCGGGTCCAAACTATGGTCCTTAGGCCCTATAGGAAAATTGTCATTTAATTGATAGCACTTTTCTTAGTATAAGGAATGTTCCTAGTAGGGTGATCTTCTGGCAACTTTATGCTGGTGTTACCTGGGACAGTAAAATTGATCATTCCTTTTCTCACGAGGGCAAGAAGAAGAAGAAGAAGAAGAAGAGTCAAGGAACATGGAAGTAGTAAGTGCTTTTACTCTGTAGTAAAGGGAGCCGAAAATTCAAAAAGGAGCTTCAAATGGGCACAGAAATTCAAATACATCACTGTACACCGGCTGAAGCTGCAAAAAACTTAAAAAAGAATGCAAAGAGAAATGCGACCGACCAGATAAAGAAACAATGACAAAATAAACCGCTCCATGGCCAATACTCTGCCCGTACCAAACAAGCTGACGTAGACAAAAACCGCACCCATCAGTGGCTACGTAGTGCAGGGTTGAAAGGTGAAACTGGGGGTTTTATCATTGCTGCACAAGACCAATGCTTGTTAACTAGGAATTATCAAGCACATATACTAAAATACTGTGTTAGCCCAAGATGCAGATTCTGTGACAAATATCCAGAAACCATTGATCATCTTATATCAGGTTGGCACCCACTGAATATAAAACCTGGCATGACAGAGTGGGCCAATATCTGCACTGGAAAATTTGCAACTCCTATGGGAAGGAAACTGGAAGAAATTGGTACGAACACCACCCTGACCCGGTTACAGAGATATGACCTGTTACAATTCTATGGGACTACACAATACACACTGACAGAACAATCAAAGCCAACCGCCCAGACATTGTTATTAAAGACCACAAACAAAATAAGTGCCTCCTTATTGATATGGCAATCCGGGTTTGGTCTATTTTATTAACACAGGCTCTAATTTGGGACCAGAGAGAATATCTCTTATATCCGGGTTACACTGTAATAGACCAAACCCGGATATAAGAGAAACCCGGATATAAGAGACTTCTTCTCCGGTCCCGACAACTCTCTTATATCCGGGTTACACTGTACAAGAAGTCAAATTTTTTCTGGATATTTATCACAGAATCTGCATTTCGTGCTAATGCATTTTTTGTAATTTGTACTAGTGTTACTTTACACGGTCAACGCCGAGTAGCCCTGCTAAGTAGAATAGAACGTAAGTATTATTCATACTAGCTTGGAGAACTCTGACTGACTCAGCATACCTGCAGGGATAATTAAAGGACAATAAGGTAAAAGTCCCATATAAGTGAAAATAGACGACAGCGAATTTTTTTAGATTTTTTAAATTCATAAACTGTATGGTATTTTCAAATAAAGTACTAAAAAGCAAATACAAAAAGATGTATATATCTGAATAAATGTATTTGCTTATAGCAGAAAGGATACAAAAGTGAGTTGACAAAGAAGATATAAAAAAAAGTCGAATATATCTCTTCCTTTGCCCACTCACTTTTACTTTGAAGTAGAAATCTGGTCGGTACGATATTTTATTTTTATAGCCTTAAACAGTTCAAATTTTTGTAGCCCATATATCCCTGACTCTGACCCCGCTAAAAATATTTTTGAGCATATAAAAGAACAAGCCCTTTGTGAGTGCACACTACTTTGATTTTAATTTAGAGATCATGTTAAAATATTTCTTTTGATAGTGTTTTATTTATTTATCAAAATTGGTACGATTTTAAAGAGAATGATTAATCATTAATTTAATTGATTTTTTTTGTGGCCGGTAATAATGTCACGATGTTGGCTAGTTAAAAAAGGGTCACAGTTATAGTAGCCGGTAACAGTCATCTATTTCTGTCGGGTACTTCACGAGTTTATGGGCCCGCTTTGTTTGCAACAAAAATCCATAGTAAATTGATTCAACCTCTAAAAACGTTTTCTAATAATGCTAGGGTCACGTATTCGATATATTTCATAGAGAGACCTAGTATCCCGTAAGAACCGACCTCAAGAAGGTGTTTTTAAAGTTTGCGCTGGAGTGGGGATTTGGGGGCTAAGCCACCTCCCCTATATTTTTAAATAACTGAAAATCTTGGGGTCCAGATAAAACCCCACTACGACAATAACAGAGCCGTTCATTCTGGAAGGGAATACCCCCCCCCCCACGTCTAAATAAGTATTAACTAAAAAAAATCATAGGTTTCAGTTCAGATAAAATCCCATTACAACAATACCAGAGCCGTACTTTCTGGATACTTTCTGCAATATTTTTAAATAAGTAGTTATTTAATCGCTATATTGTTTTCAAGCAAATAAAATCGATTTGTTGTCCTTGTATTTTCTTTTCAAATTATTATTTTAATAAAAAACGTAGTAGATAAATTAAGTTTTAGATATTTCTTTTTAAAGAAGCAAAAACTATATAGACTCATTTCTATTTTAAAAATATAGGGGAGGGAGGCTTAGCCCCCAAATCTTCACTCCAGAACGGCCCTAAAATCAATTTTCAATTGACTTTTATTTCATAGTTACCGAATTTTCCTACCTTGTCAAACTTACGGTACCGAATCTTCCGTTACCGAACTTTCCGGGCCCCATATATTTCATAGTTAGGGACTCATGTTATTTCATAAGACAAGTACAAGACTTTATGTGAAGAAAGTCTCAATTTGACATTAAAATTTAAATTAGAAGTTCCTTGAATTTTCAATTTATTTATGAGACTGAGTTCTTGTCCACTTTTGGGATAAGAAACTGGGTTTTGTCCACTTTTGGGATAAGAGATTGGGTTTTTGCCCGCTGTATGCTAAACATGTCCTGTTTCTTTTTTCCTTTGAATTTTTCTACCGTAACTTTCTCTTTTTTTTTTTTTTTTTACCCGAATTCGATTTTTTCTATAGAATGTACATTTTCTTTTTATTATTTTCTTTTAATTTTAATTTATTCAGATCATCGCAAAATAATTTGTTTATCCGGCCGAAAATATTGAAAAGTATAATTAACCTTTGCGTTCTTTAACACATATCAAGAAATCATTTTAAAATTGTGTTTGAATTTTCTCAAATCTCATTTTTAGGATGTCAATAATTTTCTATACAAGTTTTCAAGATAAAAAACAAAACAAACAAAAACTGCGTCTTCTGTTTGGTTTGGTTTATTTTGTTTTATGGCTTATCAACACCTCAATGGGTTATTTAATCGCGACACGATTTTTACGATAGGTTTCGTTTGTATGAATAGAATATATATTAATACTTTCCCAAAAACGTATTTCTGGCACCTATACTACAAAAATTCATTTTTATATTTTCATAATGTTTTGTTTGAGCCTAGTTTGGGGTTAACTATTTATCCATAGTTGAGACCCCGGGTCAGGCGGACCTGGGAACAACTGCAAGTAAGAGGTGGTTCCACGCTCCTCAAAACCTCCCGATCAGAGGCTTTGCTGTCGGATATAGTTTACTTTATCGCCATACCTGGGACGTTCATCTTCTGTGAAAAATGTCCTTTCAAGCATTATTTTTTTAAACAAATGATTTTTTTTTATTATTGATTTTGTAGTTACTTTCGTCATTAATTTTAGTTCCCTTTTTTTATTGCAAATTTATTCAAGATGAAAACCCAGTCTAGCAGTGAGTAAAAGAATCCACGTAAAAAAAGTGGAAAAAAAAAGGAAACAGGTCAATGTTAGCACTGTTTTTGCCTCTTTAATAGACTTTATTTTTAGCCATAACCCTACCCTAACACGAACGTTAGTACTTTAGTACCCACTAAACCTGACGACAGTGTGAATAGTGGAAATCTCGCATCTCAGTGCTTTTGTGAAACAATAATTGGATTTAGTGAAAAATATTTTTTACGTCACCTGTCATTAAAATTATTGACTAGTAAACATGGTTCAAAATTTTACTACAATGGGTATACCAAACATATCACTCGCAAAACCAAGTTGCGACTTTTTTTTCTGTGACTTTTTCGACCACGGAGGAAACAGCATAGGTTCGGAAATAATAGATAAGTTCTCGGTGAGATTCAAACTCTTCTTGTCCTTTTTGGAGCAGGGAAGTTTGGTAAATGCTTAAGTGCTTTAGCCACTAAGCTACAAGAATTGGATAGTTTGCAGAAGAAGACTATATCATCACTACATTCGCAAGTCATTTACAAACATTGGAATGCGTTAAAAGTTACATTTGGTTCTGTAAGTGTAAAGTCGTCAAGTTCTTGTAGTATCGTGGTTAAATTGGACATACAATCGACCTTCTTTTTTATTTTTTATTTTGTACTGTCTACTCATTGCCATAAATTGACGAACTGAGTAAAAATGTGATAAAAATCAAATAATACCAAAGTAAATACTAGTAAAAAAAATGATAATGATTTTAAATGCTTCATTTAATAAAAGTAAATTTGAAAGTTAATACTAGTAAAAAAAAAAAAAGTATGGTTGACAATATTAATAGCAATCCCAAATAATAGTGACAATTGTGACAATTACTAGTCAAAAATTATTATTGATAATGTTTGACAATGCTTCATCTTATAAAAAATGAAGATGAAAAGAAATACTAGTGAAAATGAATAATAATGGCTGACAATAGTTTCTCTAATAAAAAATGATGATGAAAGTAAACACTAGTCAAAAATTAATAATAAAGGCTGACAATACTTCAACTTCATCAGATAAAAAATAAAGATGACAGGAAATACTAGTAAAAAAATTAATAATAATAATTGACAATGCTTCACTGAAATAGAAATGAAGATGAAAGTAAATACGTACTAGTGAAATATGAATAATGATGGTTGACAATGCAAAGCTTCATTTACAAATTTTAAAAAAATGAGACTTAATGGCTAGTGTAAAAACGAGTAGAAAATGCTTTTTCTTTCTTCATTTGTAAATTCGTTTTTAACTTGAGAAGTTAAGACTAACAGACTAAGAGTCTAAATGTTTATTTCATAGTGCATATGTACCGAAAAATCAAACGCTAATTAAAATACCCTCCTCATATCATTTATCATTTGCATTTTCTTTACAATATTTTTATTTTATTTTTTTGTGTGTATGAGACAAAGAAAGGAAAGAATATAAAATGCAAGGCGAATTCAAATAGGTATCGCCTTTAGGACTGTTATTTTGTTAATTTTTCAAGGGAAGCCATTTCTTTTCAAATAGCCAGTGTATATTCATCTCACCATCATCAAATTTACTTTATTCTGTCTGATTCTTTTTATTTACTAAATTACTTTTATAGAAGAAATTAAATTAATTTTTTCAAATATATTTATCAATTTTTTGTACTGAAATTCAATTTATATATTTATAAAATACGTTTAATATATGCAATAAATCTTCGTTTTGAAAGAAATGAATTCACTGTTGTTAATTTTCTTCATTTTTTTTATTCTGAACTTATGACCTCTCATTTTTTTTCTTCCTTTATTGAAACTAGAATAATAGTAAATATCTAAGGTATTCATTAATCACCCCAATTTTAAATTGATACCCTACAGTACACATATTTCTATGAACCCACCGAGGGTCAAATACATTTCAGCTGGCTATGAAATTAGGGAATATATTTTCATGAATTTTGAATAGACCCTTCTGGAGTAGATATATTTGCATTTCTGAACCCAAACCCAAAGAATAAAAAATATTCAAATTGAGTTGCAGAATAGGCAATGTGAAAAGAAATATTTTTTTATATATTTCTATAGATTAAGCACTTCTTCTGTGTCCTTTCGGAACATGAGAAATCATGGCTCTCCACAACCTTCTATTCATTGTAGCCCTTCCAGATCACGAATATCATATTTTTGTGCTTGTCCCCACCCCTTCGTTAGTTCGCACGACCGTTATGTCCTGCCAATACACTATAAATAATGGACTACCGTAATTCCCCATGCACAATACGCAGTTTTTTCTAAAAAAATAATAAGCAAAATTAGGGGGGCGTATTATGCACAGCTACAAAAAAATCTTTAAAAAATTGCAGTTTCATAGGTCGATTTTAGTTGCGAAATGACTACTCACCATAAACATACAACAATTTGACACTAACATTCGGCGATTGCGACCTCATAAGGATGTCAAATACAATGTTTTTAAAAATACTTACATATGTAAAATAAAATAAGAATTATCATAAAACTAAATAAGAATAATATTATTCTATGTTTAAAACCATTTTTAATAAGAGTAGAAAACGCTGGCCATAATGAAATTGGAGAGGTACAATTTATAGGGTTTGATTACCAAACAAAGGATGCGTATTATGCGTGAGTAGAAGCATCTTCCCACATTTTCAGCACAATTTTAGGGGTGCGTATTATGGATGAAGGCGTATTATACATGGGGGGACTACGGTATTCCGTTTTGATTGCTGGAAAGAAGGGAAAAGACAGTACTGAGTTTCAGTGAGAAAATGAATGGCAGAAAGGAAGAAGGTGGGGGTAGAAGTGTTTAACGGCTGTTTCAATGAATTGGAAAAAGTTGTCAATTTTAAATCTTTTCATATCTACCCACTTCTAACGGCCGTCATAAATATATACGACTATTATTATTATTGCAATGTTTTGTTAAAGTTGTTAAGCTCAAATATTTAACGATGCGCCAGAGGAATTTTTACGGATAATTTTATTGTCGTAGAATTCGCCATGAGTTATATTCAACCATTAACTGAAGAATTAATAATTCAAATAGGAAACCATTAATTTTTCACGGGTTAAAACGAGTAATAAATAAAGATATTTTAAAAGGGAATATGTGGTTCAGATTGTAAATTGATTGTTATTGCACCCCCCAAGTCAAAACAAAATACGCTCAAAATTTAAATAATTAAATAATTTTTTAAAAATTCATAATATGAGTGCTTTTTAAAAAATATACTTCTTCTATGTGCCATGTCTCCTCAGAACTTAGGTGATTATGGCTCTCCACAATTTCCTGTCCATTGTTGCTATTAATAGATTTTGTCTTTTTGTTATCTCTGCTAAATCTTATTCCCCCATTCATTTACTAAAGCTAGTTAGGCTGGTTATGTGTTGGTTTCCTCTTTCCCTCTTGCTTTCAATCTGTCCTGTGCGTATCAAATTTTCTAAGCCCTCTTTCCCCATGTACCATAGAAATTTCCACTGTCTCTTTCTGGTGTTAAGTATCAATGTCCTTTTTCTTTTTAATTCTTATGAACTCACGTGGTGTGACCATATTTTGTTTTGCCTTTCAGGAGGGAGAAATTTGCAACAAATGTCCATAAAAAAACTGAACCCCCTATTATTATTAAGTAATAATAGTAAACTTAAAATCAAAATTATATTCGTGGTCTGGAGTGATTATAATATTAATATTTTGAAAAATTGTACAATTCCACTGCAGCTTGGATTCTTTTAATCTCAATTGAATATATCAGTTATAAAAAAAAAAACATTTTTTACAAATTAAGCAATTTTCATTAAACAATTTATTAACAATTTGATTTATCGTAGAGAAAATTTGGAGGGTGATAAATTGGTGCTAGTTACTTATGTGATCTACGCTTACTAACCCCGATCTCCGCGGGATGGGAACATATAGAAGAACAAGTAATTTAAAAGCACATATACCGGATTCAGTTTAATTACTTTCATTGACGCTGTCACACATTGGAAGGTTTGTATAAAACAGCCATGTCTTGTGTGATATTTTACGAAGCTGTGCTTTTGTTGATTGTTGCAAAGGCTTTTCGAACGGCGTCCTTCAACTGATGGGTATTCTGGTATCGTCCATGTGAAACTTTCTCTTTGATAATACTCCCAGAGATCGTTGAAATAGAAAATTATATTATGTAGGAATGACAAGACTTTTGGACCACCGTATATATTTTTATACGTTACAAATTATTAAACTAAGCACAACTAAAGGATTTTTACTTAATTCTTGGTTTTCTTTTTGTCCAAATCTTTGTTTTTGCTTAACTTATGCTAAGCCTCGAAAAAACACAACATATAATTCACTATTTTTTATCCATAATTAAAAAAATTAACTTTTTAAAGAGAAAAATCTCAAGTTGATGTTAAAAATTGCCTCAAAACATTAATGATTTATTTTAAGGCTAGCTTAATAATAGCTGCCCTAAGCTCCCTCCTTAAGATACGTTCCAAAAGCTAAGAGACAAACAAATTTCGTTAGAAAAAGAAAAAAAGAAGAAGAGTACTTGGGTTGGTTTGTTTTGTTTTACGGCATATCAACATCAATGAGTTATTTAATGCCGAAAAAATGTTCATTGCTGGTAATATTTTTTGCCAAAAATGTATTTCTGGTAATATCTTTCCTTCAAACAAAACTGTATTGCGGGTAATATTTTTTCCTTCAAAATGTATTTCTGGTAATATTTATTTTCTTAAAAAACTTAATGTATTGCTGGTAATAATCTTTCCTTCAAAAAATTTATTGCTGGTATTAAAACCTATTTTTACACTTTCATAGTGTTTTAACCCTAGTTTGGGGGTTAACTATTTGCTCATAGTTGGGACCCTAACAGGTGCTGCCACACCGGGTCAGGGTGGACCTAGAAACACCAGCAATTATGAGGTGGTTCCACGCTCATCAAAACGTCCTGATCAGAGGCCTTGCTGTTGGACGTATTTTATCGTCTTACCCAGGACACTGGATGTAGTTTATCATCTTACTCAGGGCGCGAAAAGAGTACTGAACTGTTACGTGACAACTGTCCTCCTATATGGCGGTAAATGCTGGACAATCTCCTCAGAGATGAAGAAGAGACTTGAAACCCCAGAAAGATGCTGAGGATACTACGGACCGAATATGTGAGCAACTCCAAGTTTTGGAGAGAATGGAAACAAAAAAGAAACATATACTTAAGAAAGAGGCAGTTGAAATTTCTGGGGCATATAATGAGGAAAGGACGCTTGGAAAACCTGATATTCACGGGACAGATTGAGGGAAAGAGGAAAATAGTGAGTGCTTTATGGGCTTGAGTAAATGGATGGCAGAACAGGGTTTGGGAGAAATAACAAAAAACAAAACTTATTAAGAGCTACAAGGACAGGAAGATGTGGAGTGCCATGATCGCCTACGTCCTAAAGGGACACGGCACATAAACGATATAAAGACTACATTTTTTTTCTTGTCTAATTCCGTATATCTCTATTTTTAATGTACAGTGAGTCCCCCGTATTCGCGGGGGCTAGGGACCAGAACCGACCGGGAATAGTTAGAACCCGCGGATACTTGTAACCCCCCACCTTAAAAGCGCTTATAAGTACCTATTTTAATTGTTAAAACCCCATATGCCTTAAACTTTCATCCTAAACACTTTAAACATTTCAGACCCTTTTTAAAACATTTTCTAAAAACAGAACTGTGATGATGCCCCCAGACTTAGCATAAGCCACTTTTAAGACCCGCAGCCCGTAACAAAGAACAAACCTCAAGCACTACGCATGTTTTTGCGTTTGTTTTTTTTACAATGAAGATGTACAATTCTGCCAATTTTTACCATAAAAATGGACTGTTATATGTTTTAAGTCACTTAAATAACAGGAAAATAATACAAGAATATTTTAAATATGTTCTATCGAAACAATAAGCGAACGAGGGAGTTCTCAGCGAATAATTTGTACATATCTTCTTCAGAAAAACACGCGAATATTCGGGGTTTCCGTGAATAACAAGTACATATGTTCTAAAGAAAAATCCGCGAATGCGTGAAGCCACGAATACTGAAACGCGTATAGGCGGGGGCTCACTGTGCATTAGAGAATTGTTTCACCTCATAGATCACATACCTTCTTTAGTGATGCGTTGTTCTGGTAGATCAGACTCGGAAGGTACATAAATTTAAGTTAGTACCAGTATAAATTTAATGAATATCTTTGTCTACAAACAACAAATTAAATGGATAATTGCAAAATGAAACCAAGAAAGGGAAAAAATATTTGATAGTTGGGACGTGGAAAATATTTTAAGTTGAGATGAACTTGAGATTAAATTACAGGGGTCATACTGAGTTCTGACCTAAACAAAGTGAATTTGGGCTACTGGATACGAAGTAAGTAGAAAATGACCTAAGTATAAAATAAGGGAGTGCTATCAGTGAAATTTCTTTAGTACAACTATTAAGGTTAATCTGGTAAATTATAAATATCTACTGGAATAACAGTAACAGTTCTGTTCACCAGGGCCGGCGCTAGGGTCTCGGTTGCTACCCTGAAACTTTGATACGTGGCCCATCCCTCTCTACTACATGTCGATTTCAAGTTTCTCAACCAGGGGTCGGGGCCACAAACCATCGAAGGAAAATTGGGTGGGGAAGGGCAGCGCTTTTGTAAAATTACCGAAAATCAAGGAATTATCCAATTTAATTGAAAATTTCAGTATATATCCATTAATTATTTACTTTTATAATGAACAGTTTTTTTATAAAAAAAAAACAAACTCTAAGAAAATATTTTCACGACTAAATTTTACACGAAAAAATATTTAAGTCGCAAATTTTTACATTTACATAAAGATTAATCGCCGACGCATCTCCGCTGAAAAAAATGTTTTACAAAGATTTCAACACAACACAAACGGGATTGTCTTAAAAATTTGTTTTAAAAACAGTATTTCAGTTTTCATAAAAATTTTTCATGTGTTGAAATCTTTAAACATATTTATTTTTTAAGCGATCATTTTCTCAGTTTTATCTTTCTAGAAATGTAAAAAATAGGGACAAGAAATTTTATCTTAATTACGAGCCGTAGACTTCTGGTTAGTATTTCTATTAGTAAAAAAAATCAGAGCTCTTCCTTAGTGGATGATCTCAGAATAAAAAATGATTTTACCGGGATATATTACCCTCTTAACTGATTTAAAAGAACTGTTTAGATAGAAAATTACAATTTAAAAAAAATAAGCGCTACAGAAATTAGTACTTGTGTCTCCCCACTCCCCAGTAGGCATGGACCTCCCACTCGGTTGAGACGTTCGGGGTAGTAAGCACCGGCTCTATCGATTATCATAGTTGATGACTGATAATATAACATAGGCAGAAAAAAAGTAAAACGTATAAAAGCAAAAAAAAAAAAGAAGACCGCTGGTGAAAGTAGCCCTTTTGGGGCTTCAAACTCGTCGGAGATTCCTGCGTAGTACGCACTGCACCGGCCATGCACATACACGGTGTATATTATTAGTTGATGGCTGACAATGTGACGTCAGTTT
This sequence comes from Acanthosepion esculentum, assembly GCA_964036315.1. Lineage (NCBI taxonomy): Eukaryota > Metazoa > Mollusca > Cephalopoda > Sepiida > Sepiidae > Acanthosepion > Acanthosepion esculentum. Next base: position 82,544,600 of record OZ038508.1, on the reverse strand, counting down.
AAAAATAATTAAAAAAATGTCGGATGGCCATAAAACAATGCCGAAAAAAATGACAGATACCACAATGGGTCCCCCCAAAAACGCACCCGGGGGGTAAGACACGCCGGCCGTGCACACATCCATAGCAGCACATATCTAGTATACTGGTCATAAAAAATAGGGAGACATTTGCAGGGAAATCATTTTGTAGATTTAAAAAATTCACCGTGCTTCCCCCAAGACGCGACATTTAAAAAGTGTCCTTAGAAATATAAATTAAAAAGACAATGTTAAACTGGGGTTTGTTGGTTTGAATTCACTCCAAATAATGTAAAGCTACTTATCGGAAATATTAATCCATCCCAAGAAATTACAGTGTAACCCGGATATAAGAGAGTTGTCGGGACCGGAGAAGAAGTCTCTTATATCCGGGTTACATTGTATAAAATTTAAATCCAAGTGTGATTGTTTTTTTTTGTTTTTTTTTTAATTTAATTTTTGACACTATTTTGCAATAAATTCAAAAACAAAATTTGTTTAGCTTGACTCGCAATAATTCCAACCCTCAGAATGAAAAATTACAAAAAATGAGGGAGTCATTCATATTTCGTAAGTGCGGATGTTCGAGGTACTTTGAAGGAATGTTTTACAATTTAAAAAAAAAAAAATGTTTTTGGCATATTTATCAGGGTGAGTGTGAACAGAAATCGCGTATCCGATTCGCCCACATTTGGGGCGATCGCAAAGGGGAACCCAACCGGAGTGAAATGGAAGAGCCTCGCTCTGGGAGAATTTGGTGTAAATTTTAGTAAATATAAATTCTTTTTTGCGGAGAGTGAGTTAATATTTAGGGGTGAATTAACAGAAGAGATCCTGTTATTATCTTCTCATTTTAAAGTAGGTACCTCCACTAATTCGGCATACCTAAAGTTTAAAATCAATTTTCATAAATGAAAAATCTTTGTTGAAGCTTTCATTTTACTTTTAGCTAGCAGCCATACCCAGCTGGTCGATCAGGAAAAGCGTTCAATTAGAATGGAGCAAAAACAGCATCATGTTTAGATGTAACAGAGTCTATCTTCAATTACTTTAAAGTACTTTCATTAAAAACATTTTGAATTAATGCAGTTACTGATATAACAGAAGTAGTCTGTATTTATTAAATCGAAGTTAGCCGAGGACATGAAGGGGTAAAACAGGCAACATGACGACCCACTTCAGGCCACAATTATTTTTAAATTTTTGAAATTCAATTTGTCAGTGTTCTACCAGGGATGTAAAAGAGGATACATTTATAAAGCAATTATTAATTTGATAAAAACTGGTTGAAATATCAACGAAAAATAAGAAAGAAACCAGTAAAAATCGCCATTTTATGCTATTTACGCAGTTTTTCGCTATGGGTGGACTCAATTATCAAGTTAATTTTAGTTTATGTGTAGTGTCCTTTCCGTGTCTGCTATCAGCACTGTGTGTCATCTGCGCATCTTATATTGTTGAAACTGTGGTCGGTATGATTTCTATTTCTCAGAATTGTCTCGCTGTATAGATGAGAAGACACATCCTTGTCTTACACTCCTTTTTATTTTTGTATATCAGCTGAACTCATTTTTTATGCGTATGCAGGCCGTTTACTGTCAGTAGATATTTTTGATTATTCTTATGTCTTTCCCGAATATGTCAAGGTTGCTGAGCAGTTTTAACAGATCTGTGGCGTACTTTGTCGAATGCCTTTGCGTTTTCTATAAAAACACAGGTACACGCTCTTCTGCTTTTGTATTGCTCTTTCTGATAACATTCTGAGCATAAATATCGCTATCCTTGTTCCGGTGTCTTTGACGAACCCGCACTGTTCTTGTCCTATCTCTAGCCTGATTTTGCTACGCGCTCTATTCATCAGAATTCGGATGATGAGTTTTGTTATGTGGTTCATTAGGCTGATTGTTCGGTGGAGTCCTCATTCGTTTACGCCTGGTTTGTTAGGCAGTGCTATGAAAATAGATCTGCTTAGGCCTTCCCGTATATCAACACTGTTGTAGATTTAATTTCTTTAATCTTTTCTATACCTAAATTGTCTAAAGTTACCAGCATCTCTGTTACAATTCCGTCTGACCCTACTGCTTTGTTTCTGTTCAATTTGGCCATTGCAGCTTCCATTTCGGTTTTTAATATTTCCGGTCCGTCGGTATTTCTGTGTTTTGTCGGTTGTTCCTTTTCGTCGTGGAAGAGATCTCCAATATATTCGTTCCATCCCTGAGGTATTTATTCTTTCTCTAATATATGTGTTCCGTCCTTGGATTTTATGCAAACTGTTGATGAGCATGTATTTTGTCCTGTTAGTTCCCTTATATTTTGTTATGCATATCTCCTTTTATCTGTGACACCCATTCTCTCTGCTTCTGCACATTTTTCGTTCAACCATTCTTCTTTAGCCAGTATGCATTCGTTCCTTATTTTATTGTCTAGTATTCTGTATTCCGTTCCATGTCTTGGCATTTTTTGCTGTCACTTTTGCATCATGTCAAGAATCTCATTTGTGATCCATTCGTTTATTTGTTTTCGTCCATTCTCCTTTGCGATGATGTCGTTTGCTGATGTCACTAAAGCTTCTCTTAGTGTGTGCCATTTCGAGTTTCCAATTCTATTTTGTTCCTCGTATCTTCTTTTCACACTGTCCATATATTTTCCTTGTGTTCGGATTGTTCAGGAGTCTGTAGTGTTGCAATTTGGGTGCTGGGTTAGGTTTCTTCAGTTTCCGTAGTTTGGTTCTTGGTTTACATATAACAGGGAGGTGGTGGCTTCCACAGTCGGCACTTGGATACGTTTTTCGGTGAATCTCCTGTTGATAGTTATATATTCGATTTAGTTTTTAGTTTCTCCCCTTGAGCTTCTCCAGGTTCATAATCGTCTTGATATCTTAGTAATAAGAAATGTTGCTAGATTAAAAATAAAATACAATAATTCCATATATATATGTGTGTGCATGTGTGTATTGATTTGATTCTACGTGGAATGGAATCAAATAAGATTTGAATTGTTTTCAGCGAAATTTTATCCCATCCTCCAATCAAAATCTCGGAAAGTTGTTTCAGCGACGATGGCGGGGGTGGGTGGGTCCTTGAAATCTGTCTCTCACACTCTGCACTAGATCCCCCTATAATGGTTCAATTCATTTTAGATCAGATATGCTGGCCATGGAAGATATTTAATTGCGCTATAATGTTCATCAAACCATCACTTCACTCTTTTTGCAGTGTATATAGGTGTATTATCATCTTGGAATATAGCACTTTCTGGCAACACTATGGTAGTCATTGTAAAGACCTTGTCATCGAGTCGAGATATTCATCTGCAGTAATTCTACCATTAAGAGTGATGATATGACCAGAATATATACCAGAAAATTGCCGCCCAAATCATTACTGAGTCACCGCCATGTTTGATTGTCGGGACAATGCAATCCGGCTCATAGGCTTTACACGGTGTTCTCCAGACATAACGACGCCCATTTGTAGGAAATAATGTGAAAGAAAACTCATCAGACCAAATAACATTTTTCCATTCCTCGTGTGTCCAATTTTTTGCCATCAACACACCATTTTTCGCAACATGGCGTTCGACTTAGTGATCAGAGGTTTAGGAATCGCAGCTCTTTCGTGGATACCAACTTTGTGAAGTGTGGAAGTATTCGTATGTTTTTCTTGTACACGTTGGTGGTCACTATAAAGTTGTGGAGGTATATTCACTCAAACCATGTGGCCATAAAAATTAGGCTTGTCTTCATGAGAAAAAAACAGTGCAAACAAAGGAAACTTACACACGTGTTGTCATCCCGACAGTCCTTGGGTGAAGAGATTGAATCTCATGTCTTTTGGTATGATGTATGTACTTCCAGCAGGAACAGTCCCTGTTGCATGCTGGGAGTAATTCCTTATTTTTTACTTACTTAATTTATTTTAAACGAGGTTTAAATTTTATTTTATTTATAATTTTCATCATTATTATTATTTTATATTTTATTTTTATTTATAATAATAACAATGTTCTTCACGGAGCACCTGAAGTACTGTGCGTGTAGAAACTGTATTGGTTGGGTGAGTAATGAGTTCTGATGTCACTTTTTTTGCTGCAGTAGTTTTATGATTCGTTTTAAAATTCATTAGTTTCTTTCGGGCAAATTTACTATTTTTGCAAGCTGTTCACATTATTTTGTCTAATCCCTGTATGTGCGAGTGCGTGCGTGCGTGTGTGTGTGTGTGTAATTACCAATATATATATATATATATATATATATATATATATATATATATATATATATATATGTCTATATAATTGCTATCTATTATATATATGTATGTATATGTAATTGCTATGTATGTACATATAATTGCTATATATATATAACAATTATCTATTCATTTATATGAATATATAATTGTTGTGTGTATATATATATATATATATATATATATATATATATTCGTGTGTGTGTGTGTGCATACATACATATGTGTGTGTGTGTGTGTGTGTGTGTGTGTGTGTGTGTGTGTGTGTGTGTGTGTGTGTGTTATCGTGATATAGACTACTGGCTCTGTGGTTAGAACGTTCGCTTTCTAATCATGAAACCTGGGTTCGAATCTCACCATGGTCGATTTGTTACGAAGGTGACTTCTTGATGTTATCGGTCTGGAGGGGGCTTTCCCAGTTTGCGGCCCTTTAGATAATGTCTGAAAATCATATCTCTTTCTCACCGACCTAATGTGGATTCTCTCTGTCTTTTCTACACATATTTTCTTGGCAATACTGTGACCCAGTCTTTTCTCTCACTTTCACTCTCTGTCACCTCCTGCGTACTCGTGGCACTCCCGCCTTGCTTGGGGGTGAAATGCTTAAGTTAGAACGAAAGAAATAGTTTCACATCTTAGAGTGATAATCAGTGTGTGTGTGCGTAACTTTTATCAAGTTTCTTAAGTTCATTGTCTTTATATTATGACTTAAAGGATCTCTTCACTTTTCAGTGTCTGTGCTAACAGGATATGAAATTGTTTTTGTCATGTCAAGTTAACAGAAGTGCTGTCTCTCAGGAAATTTAGCCAATCAAATTTAAACTATTTGAATTTGAATTCTCGGTAATTGTCAGTTCATTTTATTTTCGACAGCATTTGAAGTCCTTTGTTTAGTCATACGGAAATAAAATTAAATAAAATATTTTTTATTGCTCTTTTTGTTTTTATTTTGCAATAAAAACTAAATAAATAAAAAAAAAACAGAATATTTTGTTTAATGAATAAAACCTGTAAGGAAAAGGGAAAAATGCAATGAAAATTGCAAATATTAAAACTCATTAAAAATTATACTTCTACAAAGGCATTTGGAAAAACATTTCTTATACGCAATTTTTTTCTTAAATATTCGGTTTATTATAATAATGATAACAGAATTTAATATATGGATAACTTAAAATATATATTCAATAAGTTACACTCGTAAACTTAAATTTGTAAAGGCCAAATGAACGAAAATAGGTGGGAATTTTAAGAAGACTGTGTTGCGTTAATCATCGAGGAATGAGTGGTATGCCTTACCCTCAAAAACTGACCAGTAGGAAATATGAGTTTCTGTCACGAGATAGACGCGGAAGTGGCGCGTGGAAAATTTGATAACGGAAGATTCGATAACGAAAATTTCAGTAATTTTGACAAGGTAGGAAAATTCTGTAACTATGAAATAAAAGTCGATTGGAAATTGATTTGGGGGCCGTTCTGGAGTGAGGATTTGGGGGCTAAACCTCCCTCCCCTATATTTTTGAAATAGAAATGAAGCTATATAGTTTCTGCTCCTTTTAAAAGAAATAATTATCTCTAAAACTTTATTTTTTTTATTACAATAATAATTTGAAAAGAAGATACAAAAACTTAACTTTAACCTAGATAAGTCGATTTTATTTGCTTGAAAACAATAGAGTATAGTAATTAAATAAATATTTATTTAAAAATATTGGAGGGGGGCTTAGGCCCCTAAACCCCCTATCCAGAAAGTACGGCCCTGGTATTATTGCAGTGGGGTTTTATCTGGACTGGAACCCATGATTTTTTAGTTAATACTTATTTAAACGTATGGGGGTGCTAACCCTCTCCAGAAATTACAGCCCTGGTACTGCTGTAGTGGTGTTTTATCTAGATCGCCATAGTTAATACTTTTTAAAAATTATTGGGGAAGGAGGCTTAGCCCCGCTTCTGCAAGTACGTTCCTGGTGTTGTTGTAGTGGGGTTTTATCTGGACCCCACGATTTTCACTTTTTTTTAAATATAGGGGAGAGGGGCTTAGCCCCCAAATCCCCATTCCAGAACGACACTAAAATCAATTTTCAATACCATGTCAAAATTATCGAATCTTCCGTTACCGAATTTAACGGAAGTAGATATGTCTTCTTTGAATGTTAATGAAATGCTGCTTACTTGCAAAAAATAATTAATTTCTAACTGCTGTTTCTTTTCACACGCAAAAAATTTGCTATATTTTTTTAATCGCTAACGATTTCCCCACTTCAGAAATAAGACATGATAAACAGTTTTTTAAACATTATTATCCTAGTTTTTGTTGGTGGTGGTGATGTGTGGTGCCGATTTCAAAATCTGTGTCTTCTGTGGTGCTTTGCGGGACCCTAAGGGGCTTCAGTTCTCTCAACTTTTTGCTGGAACTGAAAACTAAACAGACAAATGATGTGAAAGAAATGCATACATTGAGTAAAACAAGAGTTGTCTGCCTTTAACTATTATTTGTGTTCCAAAGTTCAATGAAAGAAAGTTTGTGATAGTTTCTGGTAATAAATGTTTTCAACAGTTTTGTCAGTGTAAGGAAAAAGATTATGTGAGTATAAGGAATATTCAGCATGTGAGTGAGAAGATTGGCACATGGTTTCAACTGTCGTGGATTCGTTTGGCAGCTGAAATCTCACTATTTATTTAAGAATGCTTTTATAGGTGATCATCGGCTCCGAAGCGCTGCGCGGGAAGAATCATTCTTTACGTGCAGACAATTTGATTGGTTGGCATTGACCAATCAGCGAGCGAGTTTTGAGGAGACTCACGAAAGCTTCTGGGATCCGATTCTCCCAAAAGTGCACGAAATCGACGACATGAAAATATAGCGATTATAAAATTGTCGCATAGGTGCGATTTATAAATTGTCCATTACACAGTAGTGTTGATTTATTATCCAATGAATGCTTGTTGTTGTATAATTTGAATTTGTGTATGTATGTATGTATGTATGTATGTGTGTGATGATGGTCATCACAAGAGGACTTGATTTGGTCTCTTGGCCTCAATCTGTGACAATGAAATCACTGACATTAATTTTCAAAAAATAACCCAGAAACTTAATTTAAAATATATTACCTTCTAAAACTTTTATAACAACCTTATACTGAAATTTAATTCCAGAAAATAAATAGAAGAGAAAAAATGAAATGTTAAAACACAAAATGTTTATAGCAGGATATTATTATTATTATTATTATTATTATTATTATTATTATTATTATTATTATTGTTTCTGTTTTCTTTGATATCTGGCGTTTACACATTTCTTTCCGGGTCCCGCCCAGGGACCTAAGGTTAGAAATGGTATCATGACACTTTCCACTGCAAAAAAAAATGACATAGATAAAGCCCTTCGTAAAGTGTGGGCTGTACTTGTCAGAATAATCTTTTGTATCTCTTTGAGACATGGACTTCCAGGGATCCATTCAATTAGTCTACTGGAATCTTTTCCAACCAATCCTAAGGCTCCAACTACAACAGGGATTGTTGATGTTCCCATATGCCACATTTTTGAGATTTCTATTTCATTATTATTATTATTATTATTATTATTATTATTATTATTATATCTAAAAAAAAAAAAGAAAAAAAAGATCAATTTATTTTATTCGAAGAGCAGATAAAAAAATATAGAACCAGGAATAATTCCCGATTCTTGTGTTCAGGCGAACTACATTCTCTGGTCTCGCCAATTCAAACCTTCACGACAAGGACCGGCCATGCTACTTACATAGTAGCAAAACACCCACATTCCCTCCGTATTCCACCATTGAGAATGTTGTGGTAACCACCACCACCATTTTACATAGAAAATATGCAACAAACATTCATTGGTTAACCACCTTCAATCTAGCTCGCTGATTGGTCAGTTTCGACCAATCAAATCACCCCCACGCGACAGGTCTGTTTTCGCGCCAACTAAGTCTGATCCAGTCACGTGGTACAGCATACTATAAAAACCAAACACGAGTGATTCTCACTCTCTTTCGTTACGCTCTCTTTTACCTGCTCGTGCGTCTCAACCCCGCTGCCAAAATGTGACTCTTAAAGAACTCCCGTCTTGACTAATGCAGTCAGACGTAAAAGAACTTTACATTTCATGCAAATATAATTCTGAACTTTACCAAATTGTACAATACACAATTCCAAACATGCAACAACTCATTCTTCTACAGTTTAATAATCAATTTATTCGTTATGAGCTCAGGTACAAATATTACCTAGTCCAAGAGACACAACTTTTCAGTTCACATGCATGTACATCAAGTACTTAATAAATCCAATTGTTATGTTTTCAACTCTACGTTTTGTTTTGTATTTTATACCATGTGCTATCTTACATCAAATATAAATTGCATTGTGACCACATTGGATAGCGACCTCCGGCATAATGGCATGAACTTTTCCACACCTTTCTTAGACAAAATAAAATAATTGTGGCGAACACCCTTCACACGTTCACGCGCTACAAATTTGGTGACGCCGACGTTTTCCGCTACAATGTAAGTTCCACTCGAACAGCTTCTTCCTGCGAACCGCTGCTCTGTGGAACCGACTCCCAAGATGTTTTCCCCGCTCACTACAATCTTAACCTGTTCAAGGCTAAGGTTAATCGTTATCTTTTACTCCTTCCCTCTACCACAAGTGGCCCCCAGGCCTTGTAAAGGGTGAATCTCCCTATTTCTATTTTGTCGCGACCTGCTTATTTGTGGACAGTTTTTGAGAAAATACAAAATTCCAGTTCGTATTAATTTTTGTTTTTGTTAAAGTATTTTTAGAGAATTAAGACACTTTTAGTTTTTTGCCTATTATTTTCAAATATTTTTTATTTGTTTACATTTTTTTTACATCGAATATCTAACCACAGCTTGATAAATCCAAATTTTGATCACTAAACATCAAACATCATTTAGTAATTACAGTAGAATCCCTGACAACCGAACTAAGAAGGCTTTCCGGATATGAGGAATTGGTTACAAAGTTCGGATATGAAGGGGTTATATTTAGATTAAAATAAAAGAACTGAAATCAGGTTTAACATTTATTTTCAATGTTTTATAGTAAACAAAATAAGCTAATGTTGAGTGAAATATATATCGGAATTGATTTTAAGGAAAAAGAAATGAATTATGTAGTAAATGTTAATGAAAATTCATTAAATTAAGTCTGCCACGTATGCAAAACAAATAATGTAACGAGGGTTTTTTAATCGCTGTTGCATGCTGATTCTTTCTCTTCTAATGTCATTCTCAACTTTTTCCGCTTTTCATTTTGCTTTTGTTCTTGATTTTTTTTTAAACGAAAGACACTTTTTAACTCTGCGTGCGTTATTGCAATCGTCATATCTGAATGCCGACTTTCTTTCTAAAACTGACAACCTTTTCACTAGCTTTTTCAATTTCAGTCCAGGTTGCATCACAATTATGCATCTCGTCGCCATCTTGTTGCAGATGTGTCTCGTTGTCATCCTTTCCTCTTATTCCCATCATCTTTTGCACAAATACAAGCCATTAGGGTTGTCGCGGTCGCCATTAGCCGCTCCTTAGATAAACAACCTTGACCTTTCACAACCCCTGATCTTGCATATTTAAGTCAAGCGGCATGCGAGAAACTGGACAATATAGTTGACTTGAGTCCAAATTGTACCTCGTGAGCATCGAATTAGACAGCGCTTTTCAAACATCGAACAACAATGGGATTAATTTTATTTTTATATCTACGGTTTTCTACTCCTTCTAGCCAAATCGTTTCAGATATTGTTAGCCCCTTTTTTCGTCCAACGGCCCGGGGGCTCGGATCAAAGTGTAGTACGCTACCTTTGTGAGCTCCTGGTGCCTTCGTCGAGAGAATACTCTTCGGCGTGATCCCGTTTCCGCGGTCGATCCACCCTGGAAGACGTATCGCCTCTCTGACCCAGCTTCAAGTGCTACCTTTCGGTGCGATCCCGTCCCCGCGGTCGATCCGCCCTGGAAGGCGTAACACTACTCCGACTCGGCCCCGTTTAGGGACTCGTCCTAACCGATCCAACGAACCTTCGTGCGTCTTCGACCAACCAGCTACTACCAACTCTCCCATCCGGCAGTCGACCAGCTACCGCCGCCGACCAACTCTACGCTCGTTTCGCCGATACAACCGAATCAAATTCCCCTGAAGGAAACCAGTCATACCGGACCCGACACCGATACAAACACACTTCTCCAGAGTGCACTCTTGTACACTTTGGATAAATAATTTCAACGTTTATTGTTTCATAAACCTCTGCCTTTGTCCTCTCATTGTCTTGGCTGTTTCTCACCTTTCTTCAATAAGCTTGCGGGGGCGACACCCTTATTGGCCCCGCAACAGGGTGAAATAAGCAATTATCCAAAGTAAATTTCCTGAAAAACAGAAATTTCAAATCAGTCACATATCACCCAAATAGTTCAAATATACATATGAAAATCATGTCCGGATATGCGGGATTCCGGATATGAGGCACTCCGGATATGAGGGATTCCGGATATGAGGCACTCCGGATATGCGGGATTCCGGATATGAGGCACTCCGGATATGCGGGATTCCGGATATGAGGCACTCCGGATATGAGGGATTCCGGATATGAGGGATTCCGAATATGCATGAATTCTACTGTATTTCACTAATAGGTGAAGTTGTACAATATCACTGCGAACAGAAATAATTATCTGTTTTTCCAAAATTGTATTATTTTTTCATATTATTATGCACAGTCCGTCTGAAGTTGTTATGCACATTACTTAAAAACCTCAGTAACTCAAATTTGCTCTGAAAGATTTTTGTCAAATTTTAAACGTCGAAACAAAGCTTGGGTTAATTTTTGTAGGTAAATAGTTTCAAAATGTTTAAAGTTATTCGATTTATTATAAAAACTGCAATCTGAAGTTATGCAGATTAAAAACTAAATAATTAGTTTCAGGCCTCTGAAATCTAATAAAAACTATTTTTTCTTTTTCCATAATATACGTTGAAACATGGCTAATGGAAAGGACCTAACAAGATTTTTTTTTAATCGGAATCACCTCAAGCAAGGTTGTAATGCTACTAAAACACAAGGGGTTACATGGAATGGAAGAATTAGGAACAGAAACATTAATGATGAGCAGAAAGAGAAGAGAGTAATCAGGTGGACAGTAGATAGCGATTGTCATTGTATTTAAAATTTTACAAATTAAAGTTGTCTGGAAAGCATGGAGCCGGAAGAGAGTTTCACAAGCGAGAGAACTGTTAACATAGAACTTACGGCTACATCTAGCCAGTTTAACTCTCTGGTATTGCACTTAAATTCAAAAAGTCTAGGTACCATAGAGAAGATCTCATCTGAACAATTACCATGAAAGTGTTTATAGAAAAGACATAGAGAGGCTACCTTACGGCGGTGAGAAAGTGACTGGAGCTGAGCTGCTAGATCAGGACCAATAATATCGCAGATTCCTCTTTGGATCTTATCAAGGAGCTCAAGGTAAATAGAAGAGACACCGGACCATATGTGGCAGCCATATTCTAAGCATGGACGAATGGTAGACTTATAGATATGTAACATAGATTCTGGAGAGAAAAATTGTCTCGCACGATACAGTGACCCAACTTTCTTAGCAGTTGGCCTAGCAATGGATTCAATATAGTCTTTCCATTTCATGTCAGCTGAGAACGTGAGCCCGAGAAGGTGTAACGGGTTACTTTCCTGGAGGATAGCATCAGCCATTATGATAGAAGGCAGCAAGGGGTCTCTCAGATGAGTAATGGAAAGAAGTTTAGTTTTGAAGATGTTAAAATTTACAAGCCATCTTTTGCACCAGTTAACGACGGACCTGAGGTCGTTTTAGACATCGGCTGCCATTTTGACCATGTCAGACTGATAAGCCTTACTGTCGAGGCAGGTGTAAATTGTTGCGTTGTCAGCGTAGATTCCAAGTTGAGAGCCAATAGTTGGAAGGGTCGGACGGCTCACCAGAGTTCTTAAAACTGGAAACAGACGGGAAAGCAGGCGGTAACAGGGTATTTATTACACAGTTTAGAGAGAACAGGAGCCCACTTCTTAATGACTATTACAGGGATACCATCGGATCCACGTGCTTGTGGGAACCTAGGTAAGAGATGACAAGAGAAACCATGGAAGGGGTTATATGCATATCACTCAACAGATTCAGTTCTAGGAGGGAAGTTAAGCAGGGATATTCCGGATGAGTCAAGGAGAATCTACGGGCAAAGCATTCAGCTTTATCAGCAGAGAATTATAACACTCCATATTGATTCACCTTACATTTATTTAATGTACTATTACAGAGCCGCCAGTAATCACGAGAAGCAAAGTTGTTAGAAGCTATGCAGTGCCTCATTCTCACGGCAAAACAGGGACTCCGCTCCTTTGGGGACTCGCTTACATTTATTGCGAGCAGCAACGAATAGGCGCCTGTTGTAACGAGAGCCGTCAAGATGGTATAGACGAAAATAATGGTTCTTGTGGGCTATAACGGCCAAGCACGCTGGTGTGAACCATGGAGAGGATTGAGGTTTCACCTGGTATTTCCGAGAAGGAATGAAAGCTTCCAATGCTGGCTTTGACCCAGGAAGAAACCTCGGTGGTGCGATTTTCAATTGGGTGGTTGGCTATGTCAGTTAAAGCGGTATCACGAAGAAAACCTAGTGAGCATGATGGGGATCAAGGTTAGAGATGATAGCAGAATCAGTTCTAAGTGGGAAGTTAGGCAGGGGTACACCAGATGAGTCAAGAGTTTGACGCCAGTCGTCATGAGAGCCAAAGTTTTTAGAGGCTATGCGCTACCTTATTCTCTCAGCAAACAGGAATTTAGCTTTTTCAAGGACTCGCTTACATTTGTTACGAGCTGTAGAAAATAGGCACCTGTTATGACGAGAGCTGTCATGCTGGTATAGCCAGAAATAGTGGTTCCTGTGGGCTATAGCGGCTGAGCATGCCGGTGTGAATCATGGAGAGGATTGAGGTTTCACTTGGTATATCCGAGAAGGGATGAAAGCATCTCTGCCGGCTTTGACCCAAGAAGCAATCTCAGTGGCGCAATTTTCAATTGGGAGTTTAAAGATGTCAGTCCAAGGGGCGTCAAAGAGAGAAAATCACAGAATGATTCCCAATCAGTATGCTGGTAACGGAAAGGTGTCTTGTGGTTAGGGGGTTCCTATTTAATAAAGGATTGGAACGAAATATCAATAGCTTCCACAGAGTAGTCGGAATTACCAAGTGGGCAGCGTTGCGAAGCTCGGCAAGAGTGAAGGGGGGAGGTAAGAAATAAACCAAGTAGCGAAGCATGTTGCTCATTTTGCTAGAGAAACGAGTAGGGAAATCCACAATTTGAGTAATGGAATGGGCAGTGGAAAAAGTTAATGTCTGAACACCGGCAACATCACTGGGGCGCTGGAGAATGTTACGCAAGACACGCTACAGCGTGTTTGGCAAGAGCTGAACTACCGACTTGATGTATGTCGTGTCACAGGTGGTGATAATATCGAACATTTGTGAAGCTTTGTGAAATCGGTGATAAAATCTACATTCCCTTGAATGTCTTGTTCGAATTTTGATGAATAAATCTTTTATTGTTCAACATGAAGCCTATTTAATTTTGCTTGCCTGGGACATGTAGTTACTAAGATATTCACATTTTAAATTATATCAATTTTTTTGCGGAGATGAGGTATTGTAACTATTTACACTATTTACATTGTTGACTTTTGTTCTCATCTTTGTTACTGTGGAATCTTCCACGACAGCCAGTTTACCCTCCGCTGGGAAATGCACTCTTCCTGTTACGATTTTACCAACATCATACACAAAATATCAACGAGAAACCATTGGTCAATCACAGTAAATCCAACTTGCTGACTGGTCAGTTTCAACCAATCAGATCGCTCTCACGTGCAGAGTCAATTTAGGCGCAAAATTCATTTGGAGCCTCCCACGTGATATAGCGATGATATATAAACCCAACACGTGTGACCAACAGAAGCAGACAGCCTTCGACTTCGGACGCTGGCTACCGTAACTCTCACTCCCTCTTCGTTCTTTGCTAACATCATTTCAACACAGCCATCAAGATGTAACCATCAAGGGACATTCGTGTCGACTGATTAAGTCAGACGTTAAATGAACAATACTTTATGCAAGTATTATTATTTCTGAAATTTACTAACACACACTATACTTTCATAATATGAGCTCAATCACAATTTCATCAGGTCTAAGAGACGTAACTCCGTCTAACTTTTCAGTTCACATTTGATGCATGTACATTCAATACTTAATAAATTCAATTGTTATGTTTTGAATCATTATTTTTGTCTTTTTTTTAATTGTTGTGGATGGAAGATTATTGAACACGCATAATTTTAAGCCTTCTGATCATTCAAACCTTCTGATATCTCTTAACATCTTCACACAACCGCAACATAAGCATATTCACAATCTTTCGTCCGCTGTACGCTCCGGCCTTCTTCAGTTGATTGAAATGTTGAACCGAACCCTTTATTTCGTCCGCCGGGGTAGACTTTTCTAGTTCCACGTGCCATGCCTCTTCTGGTTATCTCAGTTTCAGTAATTTCCCTTTAGTAACTCAACTCTCCAAGTTCGTTTGGAAATTCCAATCAACCGGCGAAGGCCGAGCCTACAACGGCTGAAACGACGTGAATATGACAACAAAGATGAGGATAACAGTCCGAACAATGTAAATAGTACAAACATCAAAAGATATATAAAAAGGATACCAAAAAAATATATATAAGAAGAACATTCAGACAAGGCCAACGCATTACTAGGACAACCCCACAAAAATTCATTGTATATTGACACCACCCCACGGAAGCCAAAACAAAATGTGCTCATACGACGTGATTTTTTAAAATGAAAAAAAAATGAAAATTTAAACATTTTGAAATTCGTAATTTGGAGTTTTTTTAAAATTTATTACTATTGATTAAACACTCCAGACGATGAAGTTTTTTTAAAAAAAGAAATAAATTTACACAGTGTAGCGGACCGTGGTGTGAAGATGTGAAGAGATATCAGAAAAGGTTAAAATTTCCTGCTAGCTGGTCCAACTACATGAGAATGTTGGGATTTAATTAAGTCAAAAGAAGACAAAGAAAACAAACAAGACCGATATAAATGGGTAAACAAATATATATTAATAACGAGTTACACAAAGACATGAACAGTTACATAGAGTTTGTATGGAGAAATTATGTGCGTGTGTTGTGAGTGTTCGTACGTACGTGTATTGTTCTTAGCGCGTTCGCGGAATTTGGGAAACGCTGTATCTGTGAGAGGTCACATATTGGCCTAAGTGGAAAAAGAGAGATTTTACCTCATCTCCGCGCGAAAGAGAGAGAGAGAGAGAGAGAGAGAGAGAGAGAGAGAGAGAGAGAGAGAGAGAGAGAGAGAGAGAGAGAGAGAGAGGCGAAGGGTCAGCCAGTATTTATAGCCAGGGGAGAGACCCCTGTTGAAGGATTAAGGAAACTGAGGAGGAGCTATCTCCGACAACAGCAAAGTGGAGCCCCAATTAAAATGTAATATTTTTAATATTCCTGAACTGAAGTGCTTAAAGAAAAAAAAAAGATTGAATTGGTAGTATGTCTTTCTGGCGTGAGCTGGAACTTGTGGTTTAGAATTGATTGTCGACAATAATCTGTGATAAACACAGGATGCTTGGGAGATATGAATTTAATTGAAAGGTCATTGGTAATCATAATATTTGAAGCATCCTTAACATTTCCAATAAAGATTATGGATACACGGTTTAAATCTGGACACACAGTGGGACTGGTGGTACTGGAAGCTGCAACAAACTTTATTTACCACTACTCATATGTTATATTATGATTTTTTGGACTTTCGTAAAAAAAACAGAACGTGAAAAGGACAGTTTTTTCATTAACACTGCTATTATTTTAATTACCTTCACTTGTCGGCAAGTTTATTGTTTTAAAAAGTGATGATTAGAATTGTAATAAAACCGAAATATATGATGAAAGTGAATTTATACATTTTCTTTGTTCTTGAGAATTTACACAAAAAAAATATAAATAAATAAACACTATTTATTTATTAGATTGCTTATTTACATAGTCCGAGATACCTGAAGAATGCCAGAAGGTACAATGTTCGAAACATTATGAGAATAATATTACAGTGTAATCCGGATATAAGAGAGTTGTCGGGACCGGAGAAGAAGTATCTTATATCCGGGTTTGGTCTATTATATATACATTAACACCGGCTCTAATTTGGGACTAGATAAAAATCTCTCTTATATCCGGGTTTCTCTTATATCAGGGTCTCTTATATCCGGGTTACACTGTATTATACTAGTTTGATTAGCAAAGCATATCATAAATGTTCATTTTAAAAATTGCAACATTTTTATTTAAAATTCATTTATTGCAATGAAAACGTTTCTTACAATGTATGTACGCTTGTATAGCCACAGGATAATAAGAGGTATAGAATAAAAGAATTCTTTTGTAGACTGTTTTTAGCATGTTAATATTACCTGTGGAACCACCTCTTAATTGCTGGTGTTCCCAGGTCCACCCTTACTCGGAGTGGTAGCACCTGTTGGGGTCCCAGCTATGGGCAAATAGTGAACTTCCAGGTCTTTTCCAAACTTCCAGGTCTTTTCCAGCACATTTCTTTTTGAAAAAATATTATTACCAGCCATACGTTTTTGAAAAAATATTGTTGCCGGCTATACGTTTTTGAAAAAATATTATTACCAGCTATACGTTTTTGGAAAAATAATATTACTAGCTATACTTTTTTGAAAAACAATATTACTAACTATACTTTTTTGAAAGAAGAAAGAAAGGAAAAAAAAGAAAAACTTTTTCAGCATTAAATGGCCCAACGAAGGTCGATATGCTGGTTAAACAAACAAACTATCTAAGAAAACATTCAGCATTCATTGACTGAGTAGCCAGTAGTACTCTCGGTTAAAAGTTGTGGCAAACATGGACCTTTGTGTCTGCAATAAGACAGTGTGTCAAAAGGACAGTTTTTCCCTTGACACCACCACTATTATTTTAACTACCTTCACTCCTCGGCAATATTTATTGTTTTAAAAAGTGATGGCTAGAATTGTATGAAAACTTAAACATATGAAAGTGAATTTATACATTTTTTTAAACAGTATTTATTTATTAGATTGTTTATTTACGCTATTTATTTATTATATCATTTATTGCAATGGTTGGCAAAACATTGGCTAATTACCAATCGATTCAAACTTTATAAAATGGTAAATAATAAGGATTACTTTATAGCTGGTCTGTATATTTTATTAAGTAAATGTTTATAAATTTATCAATAAAAAGTTTTTACATTTATCTCTTTATAAATTGGTAAAGAATAAATATTATGTTGTATTATTTAATAACTTTTTATTAGTTTTTAGAATGTTGGAAACATAAAATTATTCTTGTAAACAAT
This sequence comes from Acanthosepion esculentum, assembly GCA_964036315.1. NCBI lineage: Eukaryota > Metazoa > Mollusca > Cephalopoda > Sepiida > Sepiidae > Acanthosepion > Acanthosepion esculentum. The sequence goes on along the minus strand of OZ038508.1, from coordinate 82,526,828 downwards.
CTAATAAATAAATAGTATTTAATATTTTCTTTGTAAATTCTCAATAATAAAAAATGTATAAATTTATGTTCATCATATTTTTAGGTTTTATTCCAATTCTAATCATTGCTTTTTAAAACAATAAACATTGCCAAAGAGTGAAGGTTTTTAAAAAAGTGGTATCATGGGAAAAAAGAAACATGCTTTTGATACGACGTTCTATTGCAGACACGAACGTCCATGTTTAATAAATTTATAAAATATTTCTCTTAAAACACTTTTTCAGGAAAATAGGTTTCTCAAGTCCAGAAGCTGTTATCACTCTTTTCAGAATGGATGAGGGTTTCCTTCCTAACCTTTTATTTGAAGTAGTGTGGAATGTCAACATCTTGATTATGTCATTATTTTCTCTTCTCAAGCCCAGTAGCTGTTATCACTCTTTCCAGTATTGATGGAGGTTTCCTTCCTAATCTTTTATTTGAAGTAGTGTGGAATGTCGACATCTCGATTATGTCATTATTTTCTCTTCTCAAGCCCAGTAGCTGTTATCACTCTTTCCAGTATTGATGGAGGTTTCCTTCCTAACCTTTTATTTGAAGTAGTGTGGAATGTCAACATCTTGATTATATCATTATTTTCTCTTCTCAAACCCAGTAGCTGTTATCACTCTTTCCAGTATTGATGGGGGTTTGCTTCCTAACTTTTTTGAAGTAGTGTGAAATGTCATCTTCTTGATTATGTCATTATTTTCACTTTAAGTTACATGTGACATCCATTTTAGTTGTTTCTGCTGTTGAAAGTCCTCAAGTGGTGTGGTCTTTGTTATTTAGTACAGTTTTTTGTTTGTTTTCAATTCTGTAGCACCTGTCCACAAGTTTCAAAGAAGGTTAGTCTTCATCAAGACACACAGGCTTCACTTGCTCAAAGGCAGTGTTATATATATATATATATATATATATATATATATATATATATATATATATATATATATATATATAAGTTAAAGATCAAATGTAGATCAAATATGGCTCAGAATCTGACAGGATGATAAAATAAAGAACAAATAGGAAGCGTTTATCAATCTAACATGTTTCACTTTTATTAAAGCTTCGTCAGTGTTGTAGCATACCTACTGACGATAATAGATATGTCCCCATTCACATAAATATAGTAGTAAATACTGTATGTTGGTCTGCAGTTGGGGATTCATTGGGGGAATTCACTTGACTCACTTCTTCTACGCGCTGCTGGCAAATCTTATATGTGTTGTTCGTGTCCTAAGTATTATTGCTCATTACCAACCTTCGTGTGATCAGTAACCTCCCCTAGGTTACAACAGTCAAAGATTGAGAGAAAACAGACAGAACTTTGGTATTTTATTGTTTGGTTCTATTCTCATTGGTCAGTTATGCATCATGTGCATTAAAACCGTTGATAATTCTATATGTATTTTATTTTGTAAAAGTTCTATGTCTAAGTGAGCATTGGATGGTAATGTGTATTCGTAATTGTGTATGTGTGTCTGTCTCGTAGGATAAGTTCTAATGTTGTCACTTTTGTGTGGTCAGTCGGCATAGTGGGGAGGTATTTTATTAATCTGGGGCTGTTTTATGTAGATACTGTTTGTATTAGATATAAGTTAGATTCTTTAAGACTGGATTCAAAGAAGAATGAAAATGTATTGTAATGTTTTAGAGGTGTGTTTATAGTTGGTAATAATGTTATTATTAAGTTTTCAAAGTATTTTTCTCCTTAAAGAATTATATTCTTTTTTGATTAGGGTTAAATCAAAGCTATGTCCAGCTTTGTTCTTGTGTAATACGAGAGAGTTAAAAAGTTTGTCAAAATGTAAATCTCTCTTGTATTCATAGATGCAGGTTTTTAGATCATGTGAGGTCTCCCCTTCATAAACATTTTTGTATTGTAAACAATTTTTTTGATAAATACCAGCATTTGAATTAGTGTTGGTTTCATTTTTCTTCTTAATTATATCTCCGATTGTCTTGGAGGTAGTGGTAATAACCCTAGTATTAGGGATGACTAATTTGTTTGCGAGTTTAGTAGAAAGAGTGTTGGAGAGTAGAATTATGAATTTTGCGTAATTTTTGTTAGAAGTGTTATTAGTGGTATCTAGCTTTTCGGTTTTGTGGATTTTGTAATATATATATATATATATATATATATTTATATGTGTGTGTGTGTGTGTGTGTGTATGTATACATGCATATATATATAAATATATATATATTGTCATCCACATACTGTTTCACTCTATAACAGCTCATCAGTGTGACTAGACATCCGGTTGCCTCTAGCTAGGATCGAAACCCAACTGAATTGGCATCAGTCAGAGAATCTACCCCTAAGCCGTTGGCGCACGGCAGGGATGAAGGTGAATTTAAGTATATTTATTTTTAGATAAACACAACAGTGACTGAGGGAACTCGATTCGTTTTATCAAAGAGAATTGCACTAGTAGTAGTTATATATATATATATAAATTAATTGATTTAAAATATGTTTTTTTTCGCTACACAGTGATAACCATGTTTCAGAAATGGAAGCTAAAGCCCCTGAATTTAATTTTATTATTAAACCAAAGACCTTAGTTCCATTTCCTCGTCAAACGATTTCGCTTGACGAGGAAATGGAACTATATATATATATATATATATATATATATATATATATATATATATCTAATTCTAACAGTTGAAATATAATCCTTGATAATGGCTAAATGTATAGCCGAAAGCGCTCGGAAAAAAAGAACATTCGGACAATTTTTATATAATTTATCCTCTGAAAAGAAAAACTTTATTAGATCGCACGAGAAATTATATAAAAAACTAAATAAAAGCACCTTGTCAGTCGTTTTTAATGAAATGTGCTTGAAAGAAGGATTGCTGCCTAAATACACACATATATATATATATATATATATATATATATATATATATATATATATGTATGTATTTCATAAACAGGTGATATGAAACCAGCTTCCATATTATGTAGACATCTAGCCATAAAGCAATACATAAGAGAATGGGAAATATGCGCCCCCACAACAACAACAACAACAACAAAGAAAGACAGAGAGAGCAAGGAAATTATTTTAAAACAAGTTTTTAAGTGTGTACAACCAAACAAGAAATAGGTCAATATCAAGATCTGTGGGCAAGCCAGTACATGTGAGTGTCTAGGCAAGTTGATATGTCTGGGTTGGTCTGCGTGGGTAGATATGCAGAGAGAGAGAGAGAGAGAGAGAGAGAGAGGGAGAGAGAGAGAGAGAGAGCACATGTGCGCATGAAAAGGAAAATAAAAGAAAGATGAAAGATATACATTGGTAAAATAAAATATTGACTAGTTTATTCTTTGCCACAGAATATTTTGTTTTTATGACAATCGCAAAAAATATAAAGTTGAAGTTTTCTGGACAACAAATTGTGTAAATAAATATTGTTTTTTTTTCTAATCATTTCATCGCAAGCAACGCAATAAAGTCAATAAGACCCAAGAGCTGAAAGAATATGAGAAGAAAAACACTATTAAGGAGAGAGAAGAACAAAAGAACAGGAATTAAGAAGACAGCAGATAACAATTGACATTCCATTTAAATTTTTTAGGATCAAAGGCAATAAAGCCACTAGGATGCAAGGGGTTACTGAGTGTTAGAGAATATTTAAAAAACTACTATTAAGGAGAGAGGACAATAAAAGAAGAAATTTTTTTTAAAAAGCAGAAGATAATGATTGACATTGCATTTAAATTTTTGAAGATCAAAGACAATAAAGCCACTAGGACGCAAGGGGTTACTGAGTGTTAGAAAATATGAGAAAAACTACTATTATGGCGGTGGGAAAGTGACTGAAATATCTGCATGAATATGATTGGTTTAATTTCAAAACAGATAGTGAACACCTAGACATGTACCTAACTGCAGGGTTTCCACAGAGGTTGATATTGAACTCTGGGAGTGACTGATTGATTGAATTGTTTTTTCTGGCTTATCAACCTTTTTTAGGTTATTTAAAGCCAAAGCATATTTTTGGGATTGTTAGAATTATTTTGAGATAATAATGATTTTCTGATACACGTCTTACTATTTAACCCATAGCTAGGAGGAGAGGTGGATTTATACCTTTTCCCAGAGTATTTGCACATAAGTGAATATAATGAACCTGACTGAAATTTGAACTTGTTTTTCCGATTTCTCATTCTGTTTATCCTTTACACCACCTGCACATCGAAGCATACAGCACTGAACAGTCATTCACCCAGGCACTGAGCAGGTTCAGTGTTGCTTAACTTCAGTGATCAGGTGAGAACTGGTGTTACAGCATGATATGACTGTAAGCTCTCTGGGAGTTGATGGGATTGTCGAGGGATTTGATAAATTCTTGGAGTGTATCAAAAGGGTGTTGATAATTAAATCGAGTTGACATACAACAAAAATTTGCCAACTACAAACCAAATATCAATGGCTTTTGCTACTGTTCATCACACACTTTCTTTGAATTAATAATTTCAATCAATTCAAGAGAAAGGTATATTAATTTGAAAGTGATTTGGAAGTGATTAATTTTCCAAGGTTCTTCTTCTATAGTAGTAGGAAAGGAGGGAAGTGACTACTTCTCCAAGGTTCTCCTTCTTTAGTAGTAGGAAGAGGAGGAAGAGAAGTGACTACGTTTCCAAGGTTCTTCTGTTGTAGTAGTAGGAAGAGGAGGAAGAGAAGGAAGGGAGGTGACTATTTTTCCAAGGTTCTTCTGATGTAGTAGTAGGAAGAGGAGGAAGAGAAGGAAGGGAGGTGACTATTTTTCCAAGGTTCTTCTGATGTAGTAGTAGGAAGAGGAGGAAGAGAAGGAAGGGAGGTGACTATTTTTCCAAGGTTCTTCTGATGTAGTAGTAGGAAGAGGAGGAAGAGAAGGAAGGGAGGTGACTATTTTTCCAAGGTTCTTCTGATGTAGTAGTAGGAAGAGGAGGAAGAGAAGGAAGGGAGGTGACTATTTTTCCAAGGTTCTTCTGATGTAGTAGTAGGAAGAGGAGGAAGAGAAGGAAGGGAGGTGACTATTTTTCCAAGGTTCTTCTGATGTAGTAGTAGGAAGAGGAGGAAGAGAAGGAAGGGAGGTGACTATTTTTCCAAGGTTCTTCTGATGTAGTAGTAGGAAGAGGAGGAAGAGAAGGAAGGGAGGTGACTATTTTTCCAAGGTTCTTCTGATGTAGTAGTAGGAAGAGGAGGAAGAGAAGGAAGGGAGGTGACTATTTTTCCAAGGTTCTTCTGATGTAGTAGTAGGAAGAGGAGGTAGAGAAGGAAGGGAGGTGACTATTTTTCCAAGGTTCTTCTGATGTAGTAGTAGGAAGAGGAGGAAGAGAAGGAAGGGAGGTGACTATTTTTCCAAGGTTCTTCTGATGTAGTAGTAGGAAGAGAAGGAAGAGAAGGAAGGGAGGTGACTATTTTTCCAAGGTTCTTCTGTTGTAGTAGTAGGAAGAGGAGGAAGAGAAGGAAGGGAGGTGACTATTTTTCCAAGGTTCTTCTGATGTAGTAGTAGGAAGAGGAGGAAGAGAAGGAAGGGAGGTGACTATTTTTCCAAGGTTCTTCTGTTGTAGTAGTAGGAAGAGAAGGAAGGGAGGTGACTATTTTTCCAAGGTTCTTCTGATGTAGTAGTAGGAAGAGAAGGAAGGGAGGTGACTATTTTTCCAAGGTTCTTCTGATGTAGTAGTAGGAAGAGAAGGAAGAGAAGGAAGGGAGGTGACTATTTTTCCAAGGTTCTTCTGATATAGTAGTAGGAAGAGGAGGAAGAGAAGGAAGGGAGGTGACTATTTTTCCAAGGTTCTTCTGATGTAGTAGTAGGAAGAGGAGGAAGAGAAGGAAGGGAGGTGACTATTTTTCCAAGGTTCTTCTGATGTAGTAGTAGGAAGAGAAGGAAGGGAGGTGACTATTTTTCCAAGGTTCTTCTGATGTAGTAGTAGGAAGAGAAGGAAGAGAAGGAAGGGAGGTGACTATTTTTCCAAGGTTCTTCTGATGTAGTAGTAGGAAGAGGAGGAAGAGAAGGAAGGGAGGTGACTATTTTTCCAAGGTTCTTCTGATGTAGTAGTAGGAAGAGAAGGAAGGGAGGTGACTATTTTTCCAAGGTTCTTCTGATGTAGTAGTAGGAAGAGAAGGAAGGGAGGTGACTATTTTTCCAAGGTTCTTCTGATGTAGTAGTAGGAAGAGAAGGAAGGGAGGTGACTATTTTTCCAAGGTTCTTCTGATGTAGTAGTAGGAAGAGAAGGAAGAGAAGGAAGGGAGGTGACTATTTTTCCAAGGTTCTTCTGATGTAGTAGTAGGAAGAGAAGGAAGGGAGGTGACTATTTTTCCAAGGTTCTTCTGATGTAGTAGTAGGAAGAGAAGGAAGAGAAGGAAGGGAGGTGACTATTTTTCCAAGGTTCTTCTGTTGTAGTAGTAGGAAGAGGAGGAAGAGAAGGAATGGAGGTGACTATTTTTCCAAGGTTCTTCTGATGTAGTAGTAGGAAGAGGAGGAAGAGAAGGAAGGGAGGTGACTATTTTTCCAAGGTTCTTCTGATGTAGTAGTAGGAAGAGAAGGAAGGGAGGTGACTATTTTTCCAAGGTTCTTCTGATGTAGTAGTAGGAAGAGAAGGAAGGGAGGTGACTATTTTTCCAAGGTTCTTCTGATGTAGTAGTAGGAAGAGAAGGAAGGGAGGTGACTATTTTTCCAAGGTTCTTCTGATGTAGTAGTAGGAAGAGAAGGAAGAGAAGGAAGGGAGGTGACTATTTTTCCAAGGTTCTTCTGATGTAGTAGTAGGAAGAGAAGGAAGGGAGGTGACTATTTTTCCAAGGTTCTTCTGATGTAGTAGTAGGAAGAGAAGGAAGAGAAGGAAGGGAGGTGACTATTTTTCCAAGGTTCTTCTGTTGTAGTAGTAGGAAGAGGAGGAAGAGAAGGAATGGAGGTGACTATTTTTCCAAGGTTCTTCTGATGTAGTAGTAGGAAGAGGAGGAAGAGAAGGAAGGGAGGTGACTATTTTTCCAAGGTTCTTCTGATGTAGTAGTAGGAAGAGAAGGAAGGGAGGTGACTATTTTTCCAAGGTTCTTCTGATGTAGTAGTAGGAAGAGAAGGAAGGGAGGTGACTATTTTTCCAAGGTTCTTCTGATGTAGTAGTAGGAAGAGAAGGAAGGGAGGTGACTATTTTTCCAAGGTTCTTCTGATGTAGTAGTAGGAAGAGAAGGAAGAGAAGGAAGGGAGGTGACTATTTTTCCAAGGTTCTTCTGATGTAGTAGTAGGAAGAGAAGGAAGGGAGGTGACTATTTTTCCAAGGTTCTTCTGATGTAGTAGTAGGAAGAGGAGGAAGAGAAGGAAGGGAGGTGACTATTTTTCCAAGGTTCTTCTGATGTAGTAGTAGGAAGAGGAGGAAGAGAAGGAAGGGAGGTGACTATTTTTCCAAGGTTCTTCTGATGTAGTAGTAGGAAGAGAAGGAAGGGAGGTGACTATTTTTCCAAGGTTCTTCTGATGTAGTAGTAGGAAGAGGAGGAAGAGAAGGAAGGGAGGTGACTATTTTTCCAAGGTTCTTCTGATGTAGTAGTAGGAAGAGGAGGAAGAGAAGGAAGGGAGGTGACTATTTTTCCAAGGTTCTTCTGATGTAGTAGTAGGAAGAGAAGGAAGGGAGGTGACTATTTTTCCAAGGTTCTTGTGATGTAGTAGTAGGAAGAGGAGGAAGAGAAGGAAGGGAGGTGACTATTTTTCCAAGGTTCTTCTGATGTAGTAGTAGGAAGAGGAGGAAGAGAAGGAAGGGAGGTGACTATTTTTCCAAGGTTCTTCTGATGTAGTAGTAGGAAGAGAAGGAAGGGAGGTGACTATTTTTCCAAGGTTCTTCTGATGTAGTAGTAGGAAGAGAAGGAAGAGAAGGAAGGGAGGTGACTATTTTTCCAAGGTTCTTCTGATGTAGTAGTAGGAAGAGAAGGAAGGGAGATGACTATTTTTCCAAGGTTCTTCTGATGTAGTAGTAGGAAGAGGAGGAAGAGAAGGAAGGGAGGTGACTATTTTTCCAAGGTTCTTCTGATGTAGTAGTAGGAAGAGAAGGAAGGGAGGTGACTATTTTTCCAAGGTTCTTCTGATGTAGTAGTAGGAAGAGGAGGAAGAGAAGGAAGGGAGGTGACTATTTTTCCAAGGTTCTTCTGATGTAGTAGTAGGAAGAGAAGGAAGGGAGGTGACTATTTTTCCAAGGTTCTTCTGATGTAGTAGTAGGAAGAGGAGGAAGAGAAGGAAGGGAGGTGACTATTTTTCCAAGGTTCTTCTGATGTAGTAGTAGGAAGAGAAGGAAGAGAAGGAAGGGAGGTGACTATTTTTCCAAGGTTCTTCTGATGTAGTAGTAGGAAGAGGAGGAAGAGAAGGAAGGGATGTGACTATTTTTCCAAGGTTCTTCTGATGTAGTAGTAGGAAGAGAAGGAAGGGAGGTGACTATTTTTCCAAGGTTCTTCTGATGTAGTAGTAGGAAGAGGAGGAAGAGAAGGAAGGGAGGTGACTATTTTTCCAAGGTTCTTCTGATGTAGTAGTAGGAAGAGGAGGAAGAGAAGGAAGGGAGGTGACTATTTTTCCAAGGTTCTTCTGATGTAGTAGTAGGAAGAGAAGGAAGGGAGGTGACTATTTTTCCAAGGTTCTTCTGATGTAGTAGTAGGAAGAGGAGGAAGAGAAGGAAGGGAGGTGACTATTTTTCCAAGGTTCTTCTGATGTAGTAGTAGGAAGAGAAGGAAGAGAAGGAAGGGAGGTGACTATTTTTCCAAGGTTCTTCTGATGTAGTAGTAGGAAGAGAAGGAAGGGAGGTGACTATTTTTCCAAGGTTCTTCTGATGTAGTAGTAGGAAGAGGAGGAAGAGAAGGAAGGGAGGTGACTATTTTTCCAAGGTTCTTCTGATGTAGTAGTAGGAAGAGGAGGAAGAGAAGGAAGGGAGGTGACTATTTTTCCAAGGTTCTTCTGATGTAGTAGTAGGAAGAGAAGGAAGGGAGGTGACTATTTTTCCAAGGTTCTTCTGATGTAGTAGTAGGAAGAGGAGGAAGAGAAGGAAGGGAGGTAACTATTTTTCCAAGGTTCTTCTGATGTAGTAGTAGGAAGAGGAGGAAGAGAAGGAAGGGAGGTGACTATTTTTCCAAGGTTCTTCTGATGTAGTAGTAGGAAGAGAAGGAAGGGAGGTGACTATTTTTCCAAGGTTCTTCTGATGTAGTAGTAGGAAGAGAAGGAAGAGAAGGAAGGGAGGTGACTATTTTTCCAAGGTTCTTCTGATGTAGTAGTAGGAAGAGGAGGAAGAGAAGGAAGGGAGGTGACTATTTTTCCAAGGTTCTTCTGATGTAGTAGTAGGAAGAGAAGGAAGGGAGGTGACTATTTTTCCAAGGTTCTTCTGATGTAGTAGTAGGAAGAGAAGGAAGGGAGGTGACTATTTTTCCAAGGTTCTTCTGATGTAGTAGTAGGAAGAGGAGGAAGAGAAGGAAGGGAGGTGACTATTTTTCCAAGGTTCTTCTGATGTAGTAGTAGGAAGAGGAGGAAGAGAAGGAAGGGAGGTGACTATTTTTCCAAGGTTCTTCTGATGTAGTAGTAGGAAGAGGAGGAAGAGAAGGAAGGGAGGTGACTATTTTTCCAAGGTTCTTCTGATGTAGTAGTAGGAAGAGGAGGAAGAGAAGGAAGGGAGGTGACTATTTTTCCAAGGTTCTTCTGTTGTAGTAGTAGGAAGAGGAGGAAGAGAAGGAAGGGAGGTGACTATTTTTCCAAGGTTCTTCTGATGTAGTAGTAGGAAGAGAAGGAAGGGAGGTGACTATTTTTCCAAGGTTCTTCTGATGTAGTAGTAGGAAGAGAAGGAAGAGAAGGAAGGGAGGTGACTATTTTTCCAAGGTTCTTCTGTTGTAGTAGTAGGAAGAGGAGGAAGAGAAGGAAGGGAGGTGACTATTTTTCCAAGGTTCTTCTGATGTAGTAGTAGGAAGAGAAGGAAGGGAGGTGACTATTTTTCCAAGGTTCTTCTGATGTAGTAGTAGGAAGAGAAGGAAGGGAGGTGACTATTTTTCCAAGGTTCTTCTGATGTAGTAGTAGGAAGAGGAGGAAGAGAAGGAAGGGAGGTGACTATTTTTACAAGGTTCTCCTTCTTTCGTAGTAGGAAGAGGAGGAAGAAAAGAAAGAGAAGTGACTACTTTTCCAAGGTTCTTCTTCTATAGTAGATAGAGGAGGACATATATAACAATAAATAATAATTGTCTTTTTTATATGGGAATATAAAGTCAAGATTTTATCAAGCAAATTTTCTTTAGTGTTATCTTTTATTTTTATTGACTATAATTATAAATGACATTTATATTATGTTTAACGTTCTTTTTAATTTATTTAAATGTCTTTAAATAAATTGTCGGACTATGTCCAATTCTAAAATATAATTATAAATGAGTATCAGTACAAGGAACTCTACTCTCTCTACACAGACACACGCACACGCACACGCACGCACACACACACACACACACTCACACACACACACACACACACACACACACACACACACACACACACACACACACACACCAAGGGGTGTCTATGGATATATAAACTTTTTTATAATAAATCAAACCCTTTAATAAGTTCTATATGAGTTTGTTTGAAGTTCATTTTGATTGATTGAGCGATCTGTTTACAGCTTATCATTTTTTTTGCAGGTTATTTAAAACCATAAAATATTTTTAGATTGTAATAATTTTTTTTATATAATAATGATTTACTGACGCAGGTCCTACACATTAGTGAAATGAAAGAAGAAAAACCAAGCTGTTGACTGATTTTGTTTTTTATGGCTTATTAACGAGAAAAATATTTTTAGATTCTAAGAATTTTTTTGAGATACTTAAGATTTAATAATACAACTCCTACTATTTAACCCATAGCTGGGAGGAGAAGAGTCCGATTCATACGTTTCCCAAGAGTATTTGCATGTAAGTGAATACAACGAACTTAACAGAAATTAGAACTTGGCTCTCTGATTAACAATTCCAAACCATTATCCATTACACTACTGCACATCCAAGCTTACAGCACCCGATATTCCCAAGCAGTCACCCATCTAATTACTGACCAGGCTCTATGTTGCTTAACTTCAGTGATTGTATGGGAACTGGTGTTTTAATAAACAGTGAAGTAAATCTCAAATACAAAGTTTCATCCTGATTGATTGATCTATTTTTTTTACAGCTTATCAACCCTTTGCAGGTTATTTAAAGCCAGAAAATATTTTTAGTTTCCAAGAATTGTTTTGAGATACTAATGACTTACTGGTAGGAGTCCTACTAATTAACCCTAGGCTGAGGGGTGGATTTATATCTTTCCTAAAGGTGTCGTGTTACCTCCTCCTAATTTTCGAAACTGCTTCTAGGAGACGCTCTCAGGACTATAAATAAGCAGTGACATTCTCTGTCATCCTCATTTTTCCTTTTTCACTCAGGGACGGCAAGATGTAGGCTGAACAAGGAAAACACTTTCCCACTGAGGAGCGCACTCACACGCACACATGTATGCACTTTTCACTTCATTTTATCTAAGACTTTCTCCTATACCAAACTACTCACACACAAACAATTCACTAGTTTAAATGTTCATATTCGTTGTTCAGTAATATTCTATTGTTTATGCATACCCTTGTTTTGTTAATATATACATTATCATTTGTTCGTACATATATACTGGTGCTTATCATTTCTTTCATTTATTTACGGGGATTCATATCCCGAGTCTGCCATGTTTGTTGTGGGCATTTCAGGAGACACATGTGTTTATCTCTCAATGCATACACCGGCCTGCAACAAAAGTGAATATAATGAACTTGACTGGAACTGGAACTCAGCTCTCTAATTTCCAATTCCAAGCAGTTATCCATTGATTGTATGAGAACTGGTGCTTATATATGATATGGCTGTAAGCTGATATTTCTCTTGGAATTTAAAATAAAGGAAAATTAAAAGCAAGCATTAAATATCAAAGCACAACAGAAATGCCATCATTCACAGTTGAGCTATCAAACATTAATGGCGTAAATTCCCGTCATTTGCAGTTAATATATGGAAACCTAATCTTCTTTTAAGTTTTGGATCTCACGCATTAAATAAACTCACATTACATTTATAAATAGTTTTTAACTAACCTTCACTTTTTTTGCTGTCTTATTGAATTACTCAAGGGGGATCCAAAAAGTCCAACACCTACGTCCAAGTTGTGGATCCTGGGAAATGCCAAAGTAGGGGATTGCTTGGCAGAGTGAAATATGTTTGGGCCTCTACGGTAGTCATAAAGCCCTGTCAAGGGCCTCAAAACAGTAAGCTAAAGGAACTCTGGTATCACTATTCAGGCTGTTGTCAAGGTGATCCGTAATTGATCTGGGTTTCAGCAGCCTGATGCAGCACCATTGTTCAAGACCACCTGTCTCAGCCAGGTGATGAGCTGCAGAGGAGGCTTTAGAGTGAAGTGCATGGGCATTGGGTACACAAACTGTTGTCCACCCTAAACAAAATCACATGAATGGCCTATCGGTACTGTACCTGTTGTTCTCCACTTCTATTTCTGCTTCAAGTCCAACAATGATGTCCCCCATGGATGGTGGGATCAGGCTTGGTACCTGGTTCTATTCCTGATAACCCCCCGAGCCATGTCAGTTTCAGGCATCATAGAGGCACCAAATGAACCAAATTCATGTATTGTCGTTGTTGATGAAATTACCCAATACATTCCCTTTTTGAGTACATTTAAGTGATCGACAGATGTGGTGGAAATGTTTATTATTTTGAGAAAATTTTCTCACCACCTTAAAACTTATTAAGACTACACCTTTATTAATGTTTCACCTTTGATTGAATTTCCAAATCCCCCCAATTTTATTAAGAACCACCTATTTATTGCATATTATTAACAATTCCGATAACCCTATTGCTAAGAATATTTCTTGAAGTAAACACATAAGAGTATAGAAATTTGGGCAATTTTAACCTTTGTACTTGCAAAAAAAAACAAAGTGAAAAAAGATGGTTTTTCCCTTGACTCTGCTATTATTTTAACTAGCTTCACTCTTCAGCAATGCTTATTGTTTTAAAAAGTGATGATTACAATTTTAATAAAAGCTAAACATATGAAAGTGAATTTATATATTTTCTTTGTTCTTAAGAATTTACAACAAAAATAATAAACACTATTTATTTATTATATTATTTATTGGAATGGTTGGCAAAACATTGACTAATTGCCAATTGATTCAAACTTTAAAAAATGGTAATTAATAAAGATTTCCTTATATTTGGTTAGCATATTTTAACAATTAAGTAAATGTTTATAAATTTATGAATAAAAAATTGTCTTCATATTTATTTCTTTATAAATTGGTAAATGATAAATATTGCATTGCATTAGTTTTAATACAATTGTATTAGTTTTTAGAATGCTGCAAATTTATTTACAAGAATAATTTTATAATTATTCTTGTAAAGAATATTAAAACAAATGAACAAATAGTGTGTAATGACAAAAGTATGCAGATGTAGGCTTTAAGAAAAATACAAGGTTTGCATATAGTGTCTTTTTATAGTCCCAGTAAACAGAAATAGCTCTCTCAAAGAGGACAGTAACGAATCCAGGGGAGATCACTCTTGATTATTTATAACATAGTGTTTAATATTTTTGTTGTAAATTCACAAGAACAAAAAAGAATGTATAAATTTAATTTCATCATATTTTTATGTTTTATTACCATTTTAATCATCACTTTTTAAACAAACTTTAACAAGGAGTGAAGGTAGTTAAAATGAGACCAATATCAAGGGAAAAAACGTCCTTTTCAACACATTGTTTTTTTTGTGGGCGTTTAGGTTAAAGATAGCTGCAATTTCTTCTAAGACTTAATTTACTTGTAAGCTTAAATAACTTGTCAGTGTCCTTGAATATTATGTCTACTATAATTAGATAACAAAAAGGGAGTTTTGTTTTCAGGTTTGATTAAGACTGAATTTAGATTTGATTAGAGAATGCCATTTCCCATTCAATTATAATCAACCAATATTATTGGTTGGCAGGATCTGTCTAACCTAATTCCCATAAATCAATGGGTTATTACTGCATTCCCTAGTGACTTCAAGGTTGGACAACTCTTCTGTTAAGAGATCCTTCACATTAAATAAATATTTTGTGCTATAATTCTAATGCTATAAATATTTCTTTTTATTTGTTTTCAAGATAAAAACACTTTTATGTTCATGAAATACTCTATTTCCTTAAATAAGTGCCTGGGGTTTTTATTTAAGAATTCGACCTTTAAGAGAGACACTTATTCAAAGGAGGTGCTTATTGAAAATTACTCATATGTGAAACAATTGAGACACTTACCTTATACAATTTGCAATAATTCATTTTATGCTTTACATACGAATTATAAAATTAAAACAACAAACAAGAGTAACAAAATATTTTTCGCCAAGATGTATGAGCCCATCAAAATATATTATGATTCTTAAACACGTGTGACAAATTTGATTTTAGTTTGTTTAGCAGCATAGCAACTCCTTATGGGTTATTAAATGCTAAAATTTAATTTTCTTGGGGTGCATTAATAATTTCTCTTATAAAAATATATTGCTGGTAATATTTTTTTTTTAAATGTATTGTTGGTAGTTTTTTTACTATGAAAATATATTACTGGTATTTTTATTATAAAAATTTATTTTTATATTTTCATAGTACTTTGACCCCAGTTTGGGGGTTAACTATTTGCATATTGTTAGCATAGCGGCCATGTTTACACTATAATAGCAGCAAGAAAACTAATGGAATCAAGCTCAAATTTGATCCCATGACTACAATAGTACTAGCTATAAGCACACACAAGCAGAAGGAAGTATGACAAACCTAAAGATACATTATGACGAAAGTGCAGATAATTTTTAACTTATTCTTGTATATCAAAATTTTTTTTTTCACTGGGACCCTAACAGGTGCTACCACCCTGGGTCAGGTTGGACCTGGGAACAACAGGAATTAAGAGGTGGTTCCACGCTCCTCAAAACCTACTGATCAGAGGCCTTGCTACTGGATGTAGTTTTTCGTCATACACTGAACGCTTTGTGACAAATGCTCATGGTAGACACATACACATCAACAAATGAAACAAGAGAAAATAGATTGTTGTTCAAAACCAGTAACAGAAATATTCCCTGAAATTAAAACAAAAAAAAATCAATAAATCTTTTAAAAATGATTTTGTAAGTTGCCTCAAATGCAGTATATATATATATATATATATATATATATATATATATGTAAGCAAATATGTGGATGTAGATCTGACAGTATGATGAAAATGTGGAAAAGACAAAGCAAAATCTGAATATGTGAGTTTACTGTTTTTATTTTGTTTTTGTTTTTTGTTTTTCTGTCAACGTCAGACGTTTCGGTCAAATAGACCTTCTTCAGGACATGGTTAATGGAGACATATTTATATTAAATTTAAGTTAAATGAAGAGACGATATATACAGGACTAGTCAGAAACAGAAAAACTGAAATTCTAAAGTCAGAGTATTCTTTCTTGGATTCGGATACGCTGGCGCCGCGTGGGCGGCGCTGCGAAAACCTGCTCCCAGGGAAGAGATTGTATCCTAAGTGGAAAGTGGGGGGGAACCTATTTAAAACTATAGCTTATCGGTACGTTTGTCAAGCATTAATCTTGCTAGGAATGTTGATATATTAAAGAAACCCTGTCTGGTGTTTTTTGTACATGAAGTGGATATCATGCCAGCCTCGTAAATCTGACTTTAGAATTTCATTTTTTTTGTTTCTGACTAGTCCTGTATATATCGTCTCTTCATTTAACTTAAATTTAATATAAATATGTCTCCATTAACCATGTCCTGAAGAAGGTCTATTTGACCGAAACGTCGACAGAAAAACAAGAAACAAAAACAAAATAAAAAACAGTAAACTCACATATTCGGATTTTACTTTGTCTTTTCCACATTTTCATCATATATATATATATATATATATATATATATATATATATATATATATATATATATATATATATATATATATAACACAATGAAAACAAATTAAGAAAGAAAAAAGAAAGGGATGGATTTTTTGAAAAAGTTTTAGTGTCTTGACCTAAAGTGTTGTGGCTTCAACCTCTGGCATCAGCAGAGAGAGCAAAAAAAAACTTGGAGAGGCTATTTTTTTTTTAAATGCATGGCAGTAAAGCCACTAAGACACAAGGGGTTGCTGGGTGTAGAAGAATTAGGAATAGAAGCATTAATAATGAGCAGGAAGAGTAATCAGGACAGTAGATAGCAATTGACATTGCATTTAAATTTTTGCGGATTAAAGTTGGCTAGAAAGCATTGAGTCACCAAAAAGGCATAGCACGTGGAATTAGAACAGTCAACACCTGTGGACTAAATAAAGGGTTTCGGTTTGAAATTCCAACAATTATCACCTGAAGAAGGCCAAAGTGTACAGCGACCAAAATGTGAATTTTGCAATAAGGTCCAAATCATGAAAATAGTGTCAATAGTTACAATACCTCAGCTCAGAAATATAGACAGATCCTGAAGAAGGCCTGAATGTACAATGGCTGAAATGTCATGAATGTGGCAATAAAAGTGAGGACAACAGTCCAAACAATGTAAATAGTGTAAATAGTTACAATACTTCCTTATCAGAAATATCGACAGATCCTGAAGAAGGGCGGAGCATACAATGGCTGAAATGTGAATGTGGCAATAAAGATGAGGACAACAGTTCGAACAATGTAAATAGTGCAAATAGTTACAATCTCAGAAATGTAGACAGATGTTGAAAATATGAGTATTGTGAAGTTTATATTTTGTTATATTTGTTCAAATACATTTGACTTTCCAGTCATTACCAAGAACCGATGTGGTGTCTGCGTGGCGGTTAGAATTCATTTGTTTGAATCCTGCTATTCTTTGGGAAGCTGAATGTTTGAAATTGTCTAGTGTAGTTTATTTATGTATTTTTATTTTATTATTTAGTTTACTTATTTATTCCTGTATTTTTATAATACTAACATAATATAGTCATGATCTGGCAGCTCAGCTTCAGTCACTTGCCCACTGCTGTAAAGTTGCCTCTCTGTGCCTTTTTGATAAATACTTTCATGGTAATTGTTTGGATGAGTTCCTCACTATGGTACCTAGATTGTATAAATTTAAGCGCAATACTAGACTGGCAGTGAGATCTCATCAATTTACAGTTGAACAGGCTAGATGTAACTGTAAGTTCTATGTTGACAGTTTCTTTTCTTGCAATATACCTTCTCCTACAGTGAAGGATATTTTATTTTACGTGGACTGTTTATTTTGGATGATAATAGCTTCTAGAGTTGTGTGTCCTTCCTTGCACTGGCAGCTGTAGAGTATTTTACTTTTATCTACTAGTATCTGTCTGATATTGATAGTTGTACTTTGGTCGTTCATGAAAGTCGAAAGTACTTGAACAAAAATATGAACTTCAGACAATTTATTGACAACTTTAGGCATGATACTCAACACCTTTTCCAAAAATTGAAACAATAAAAAATTAAACAGACAGGCTTTGTCGGTTCATTTTAATCAAACTTGTTAGGATGAATACTTGCTGCTTACACACACACACACACACACACACACACACACACACACACAAGTAAATCTAAAGAGCCAGACAAATCTACCTAGGATTCACCTACGCGGATCGTCAGGGTAACCTGGCTAAAGAGGTAATATAAGAACAGAATATATATAGCCTACAATGCAAAAACATGACCACGTGACCAAAAAAACAAAACAAAGTAACTTAACAACGGGAGGGGTTAAAGCGTATTTATTCAAAAACATAAAAGAGAAAGAAAAAAAGAAAGAAAAAAACGAGAAGAAAACCAAATGTATTGTAGTAACCAACGTTTTCTATGTCTACACTTACTTAAGATTTCCGTTTTTAAATTTAGCAAATTATTAGGTTCTTTAAATAAAGTGATGGCTAACTTTTCCTCGATACATAGAGGACAAACTTTATTACCTGCTTTATATTTATATTTCTTTAATATTTCCACTTTAATATATATATATATATATATATATATATATATATATATATATATATAAATATAGGTAACTATACTCGTGTCGAAAAACCTTTGAATTCTTGATTTAACAATAGCCAAATCAATCTCGAAGGGAAAAAAGGTTTTAAAAAAGAAAGAGCCAGGAACATGAAAGTCTGTCGAAAATAGTCGCACAGATACAGGTTCAAGGCCCAAAGAAAAAAAACCGATACGAGTAAACAACTAAAGAGCTCGATACAAACGTAGAGCAAACCTAGTCAAACCTAATGAGCCAGACAAACCTACCTAAGTAAAAAACCTTGGTAGGTTTGTCTGGCTCATTAGGTTTGACTATATATATATATATATATATATATATATATAATGTAATTAATATAATTAATCATGTGTAATGGCTATTAGGAATGAGGCCACACAAATAGAATGCGATTTATTTATTTATTAATTTAAATTTTTATTTTTATTTTATATATTACTGATAAAATATATGTGCACATTAATTATATGCACTTCAATATACCTTCTCCTGCAGTGAAAGATATTTTATTTTATGTGGACTGTTTATTTTGGATGATAATAGATTCTAGAGTTGTGAGTCTTTCCTTGCACTAACAGCTGTAGAGTATTTTACTTTTATCTACTAGTATCTGTCCTATATTGATAGTTTTACTTTGGTCATTCATGATGTTTTGGTTGATGTGTACACAGATTGATTGCACTAAGTTTCGACCAGAGACATGTCAATCTGCGAGTGAATGGGGTGTATATGTGCCCAATATAAGTATTTAATATTGTATTATGATTATTAGTGTTGGAGTTAGGGGGCATGAGAATTCATAGGCAACATTATTTTTACATAGGGGGGTGGATTTATGAGGCCCAGTGTTGTTGGTAACAAGTTAGATGTTTTAACATTTTTATAGTAGATAATAAATCTTAAGTGTTTGTTAGGATAATTGAATGATATGTACTGGTGAATTAGGTTTTTAATTGCTTTTTCATCCATCTTGTAATTAGTCTGCTTTTGATTACAATGGAATAAGATAAGACATACGTCATTTCGTTTTTATCAAACTTTTTGGAATGACTACTTGCTGCCTAAGTATAACTTATTTGTACACACACACAAACACACACACACAAACACACACACACAAACACACACACACACAAACACACACACACAAACACACACACACAAACACACACACACAAACACACACACACACAAACACACACACACAAACACACACACACAAACACACACACACAAACACACACACACAAACACACACACACAAACACACACACACAAACACACACACACAAACACACACACACAAACACACACACACAAACACACACACACACAAACACACACACACAAACACACACACACAAACACACACACACACAAACACACACACACAAACACACACACACAAACACACACACACAAACACACACACACAAACACACACACACACAAACACACACACACAAACACACACACACAAACACACACACACAAACACACACACACAAACACACACACACAAACACACACACACAAACACACACACACAAACACACACACACAAACACACACACACAAACACACACACACAAACACACACACACAAACACACACACACACAAACACACACACACAAACACACACACACAAACACACACACACAAACACACACACACAAACACACACACACAAACACACACACACAAACACACACACACAAACACACACACACAAACACACACACACAAACACACACACACAAACACACACACACAAACACACACACACAAACACACACACACAAACACACACACACACAAACACACACACACAAACACACACACACAAACACACACACACAAACACACACACACAAACACACACACACAAACACACACACACACAAACACACACACACAAACACACACACACAAACACACACACACAAACACACACACACAAACACACACACACACAAACACACACACACAAACACACACACACAAACACACACACACACAAACACACACACACACAAACACACACACACAAACACACACACACAAACACACACACACAAACACACACACACAAACACACACACACAAACACACACACACAAACACACACACACAAACACACACACACAAACACACACACACACAAACACACACACACAAACACACACACACAAACACACACACACAAACACACACACACAAACACACACACACACAAACACACACACACACAAACACACACACACAAACACACACACACACAAACACACACACACAAACACACACACACAAACACACACACACAAACACACACACACAAACACACACACACAAACACACACACACAAACACACACACACAAACACACACACACACAAACACACACACACACAAACACACACACACACAAACACACACACACAAACACACACACACAAACACACACACACAAACACACACACACACAAACACACACACACAAACACACACACACAAACACACACACACAAACACACACACACAAACACACACACACACAAACACACACACACAAACACACACACACAAACACACACACACAAACACACACACACACAAACACACACACACAAACACACACACACAAACACACACACACAAACACACACACACAAACACACACACACACAAACACACACACACAAACACACACACACAAACACACACACACAAACACACACACACAAACACACACACACAAACACACACACACACAAACACACACACACAAACACACACACACAAACACACACACACAAACACACACACACAAACACACACACACAAACACACACACACAAACACACACACACAAACACACACACACAAACACACACACACAAACACACACACACAAACACACACACACAAACACACACACACAAACACACACACACAAACACACACACACAAACACACACACACACAAACACACATATATATATCTATATATAAGGCTAGGATGGGTTCTTTAACCTTGAATGGCAACTTTCCTAGAAAAAAAAAACATTGATAAAAACTTAGTGTATTTGGACTACGATAAGTGTCTAAATTGGACGTCAGGAAGATCACCTGCCTTGTAAAGCCTTGCATCAAATCATGACAAATCCTTTGTTAGGCAGGACCCACCCTGCTTTGTGTGAGGATAATCCCAGTCCTGCCTCAATAAGAAAACATGACTATATATGTATCCTCAAGAGTGATATAACACTTAAAGTTCACCAAAATCTGTGTTTTATCAAAAGCCCAAAGTTAGCACAGTTGTTTCTCAGGAAATTTTAGAGCACTTCATGCTTCCATTTCATGGAAAGCTTTATGGAGCTGTTGAGTTCCTTTTTAAAACAGGATTTGGTACCTGTTCACAGTGCCAAAACAAGAAGTAACTGGTTTGCTAACCATATCATTACTGTCTTTAAGTCAAGACTTAGCTGTTATCTTTTCTGCATAGCCTGAAGAATTTCACTTCTCACCCTTACTTACACTCATACAACTCCACACAGTAAGCCTCTACCTTGAGTGGCCCTTGAGCCTTGTATTGGGTGAACATCTTATAATTTATCTGCATTGTTGGATCTGTTATCTCTCATCCTTCTCTTGACAATGCCCTATACATTCTCTATGGAATTCAGGTTAGGCGAGTTTGCTAACCATATCATTACTGTATTGATTGGCCAGCCAACTCGCCTAACCTGAATTCCATAGAGAATCTATAGGGCATTGTCAAGAGAAGGATGAAAGATAACAGATCCAACAATGCCGATAAATTATAAGATGTTCACCCAATACAAGGCTCAAGGGCCACTCAAGGTAGAGGCTTACTGTGTGGAGTTGTATGAGTGTAAGTAAGGGCGAGAAGTGAAATTCTTCAGGCTATGCAGGAAAGATAACAGCTAAGTCTTGACTTAAAGAAGTCAAGATTTAATTAGTGAATTAAAGTATAGTTAGAAGCATGGAGTAGAAATAGATTTTAGAAGGAACCAGAAACCCAGTCCTAAATAGGAAACAAGGGATCAACCGCTACTCCTGTTCAAAAGACTAGGGTGGAGTGTGAACTGGATAATAGGCAAACCTATCTACACTTGGTCAATTATTGATATTGTAATTTGTGCAAGAATAATCCAGAAGATATGCTAGGAGCAAACTGCCTGCATCATCAACATCGTCAGGGAGAACTGAGTGCAAAAGAAACAGGCAACCTCCTCCAGGATGATCTGTTGGCGGTGACTCTCAAGAGTTCTGGCATTGTCATGTCAGTTCACTCTTTGATGTTGTCTAACCAGATCTTGTGTTGCTGTTCTCGTTTGTGTCCACCTTCAACAGTGCCTTGCATGATGATCTTACAGAGGCTGTTATGCCATGTGATGTGACCAAACTGTGACATCTTCTGACGCTTAATAGTGATGAGGAGAGATTCCTATCAGCCCACAAGCTTTTTGACCTTGCTCTGTACATAGTCATTGTTTTTGTGCTCTTGGTAGATGTTTTCAAAACACCTGGATTCTTTTTCCTGGAACTAGGAGTGTCCAAGTCTCACATCTGTAGAGGAAGATGGATACGGGCATCGATTTGTAGAGCTTGACCTTGGTATGGAAGCTGATGTTGCTCTTCCATATCCTTTTCAGCCATATCCTTTTCACCACTGTGGCTTTGGCAATCTGTGTGCAGATTTCTGCATTGCAGGTGCCATCTTTTGACAGAATTGCTCCCAAGTATTTAAACCGGGACACTTCCTCCAGTGGTTCACCATTCATGGTGAGGCTGGCATTGGTGTTTCTTGTGCTCTTCACCATTACTTTGGATTTCTCTGTGTTGAGTTCCATTCCATATACACTGGCTTCTTCACTGAGTTTGTTGGTCAGGTCTTGAAGCTCACTGTTACTGCCCGCCATAAGGTCAATATTGTTTGCAACTTGTCTTTTGCGCCAATAGAGGTCTACCACTGATAGAGATAGAAGTGATGTGGTCATGGGGGGTTTTCTTGCATAATTCTCTCTAGAAACAGGTTGAAGAGTTTTGGAGAGAGTAGGCATCCCTGTCTGCATATGACTAAAAAATGAATTCAGTAAATATACAAAAATAGAAAGGGGTGTAAGACAAGATTGTGTCTTCTCACTGGACTTATTAACTGAATATCAGCCATTCTGAACCTTTTTTGTCCAATGCGCCATTTAGAGCGATAAACATTGCTGAGGAGTGAGGGTAGTTAAAATAATTGTGTCAAAAGTGTCAAGGGAAAAAAAAGTCTTGACACTTTGAGTCAATGTTTTGCCAACCATTCCAATAAGCAATCCAATAAAAAGTGTAAATAAAGAATCCTAGATATATAACAGAAGCAGCTGACCAGATGTGACAGCAAAATGTAAAAAAAAAAATTTTTTAAAAAGGAGGAAATTTATGGAAAGTTTTATGTAAGAATTGAATTGAATCTATTTCATATGCGTGCCGCTTGCCTGTCATCTCCAAGTGAGTAAATGTAAGAGAATAATTACGTATAGTTAGGATGAACAGCATGAGCTTGGTCTGCACTGAGATGGAAGGATTTCGGAATCGACTCTTCAAATGCAAGGTTATCTCCCTTGCATATTCTCCTCATCACCATTTCTGTAAGAAGTGATTCAGCTCCTTGGGCACTTTTAGAACCAACCTGAAACAAGAAAATTTTTTTTTTTTAATCCATAAATATATTTATTTTTTGTGGGTAGAGGGGGAGGATTTCAATTAAAGATAAGTAAATAAATGAATAAAAACGCATGTAACAAAGGCTTGCATTACATATAATGTCTACTTTTAATAAAGTATTTTTAATATCTTTGAATGTCAGGCAATTGAAAAGTGGAAAATAAATAAAGCATTTCATACTCTAAAAAAGTGGTTCTTAACATTTTTTTCCATTGCACCCTTTCCAAATGTCAGAATGTCATCCCCCCCCCCTTCCAAGATTGTCCAACTCAAAAGGTTTGTACCAAATAATATGCATTATTGAAAACTTTTTCATTCTTTTTCCATATTAGTATATATATGTTTACATGGATTATTTTTATGGAGGAGTTTTACAAATTTAATAGCAATAGAAAATGTTGGATTTTTAAACTTGAATTTGCGTACAGTAATTTGTTTTTATTCATAATGAATTATTAAATAAACTGAAGCCTACTTCAATAAACAAAAAGTTCAATAGAATATCAGGGTATTGTAATTCTATAAACAAAACTGTAAATAAAGCAAGAAAAAGTAAAAGATTATCCCCCCATGAAACCTTGAAATCCCATAATGGGGAGAATTCCCTCAACCTTTGCTCTATACAGTAAGGCAATTCTGAGAGAATTAGAAGTCCTAACTGGATTCCTTATTGGTGGCCACAATCTTAACATAAAATATGCAGATGATAATACAATGTTGATAGCAGACATAGAAAAGAAACTACAAGAACTCCTACAGAAGGTAGTGAAGGAAAGCAAGAAGAAAGGATTAAATATCAACTGTAAGAAGATAGAATGTTAGCAAAAGGGACAGCCAACATGCAAATGGCAAATTAGAGAAATAAAAATTGAGTAAGCACAAAATTCAAATATCTACAAAGTGTTTTGACAGAGGACAGAAAGTGCAATACAGATATTGAAAGATACCTTACAAAAGCTAAGCAAAGTATTAAGAAATAAGAAAATCTCATCCGCTTGACTTTTGTAATCATAGCGGGGGGGGGGAGAACCAAATGCAGAAGCCACACTGAATCTCCTCCACAATGGTTTATCAGTGGCAGCCATCAGCAATTCGGGTATGACCATATGACTTATCTCTACCAAAAGCAGATAATCACCTTTTGTATCCCTGCAAATTCTTATGTCCTTTAGAAGATTGTATCTCCAATGCTAATAATCAAAAAACAACATTAAATTATTACATTGGTCATATATACACCACACTTTCTTGTAGGTTGACTTGTCACTTGTTGAAACCTAGTGCAATGCATGTGCATATTTGTCATGCCACAAAAAAATAAAATAAAATGATTAATTTCAGACAATTTTTAGTGGATAATTTTAGTTCCTTTTATTATCTGCAAATGGCCATGACTTCTTGAGAAAGACAGTGGAGTGGTTTCCCATTGCCTCCTTTATGATTTGGAATTATTTTTTCTTACTCTTACACTGCTTGCTACCCAAGGCTAGAAAGCTGTCTATCAATTATTAATCCATACCTTTATTGTCAAAAAAATGTATAGTAGGTAGGTAAGTAGTAGAATAAAAATTAGAGAAATACGAAAACTCAATTAATAACTGACAAATATTTTAATAAGGTTTATTCGAAACAAAAACAAAAAGTGTAAAAAAAATCAAACAATTTTATGACAGCAAAAGTGAAACAAGATAAATTATCGAATAGGCTGTACTAAGCGATAAAATTTCAAAACGAGGCAGTAGCGGGAAGTACGGATTATTTTATTAATGTAAATAAAACAATATTGATTTCTCGTGAATCAGGAAAGCGACAATGAATGTTCTGAAACACTGCATCTTGATTATAGACCTATGCCATATAGACAAATGTAAGAATTTTATTTATTAATCTGCATTAAGTGCATGGGCTTTGTTGTGTTTTGGTTTATTCGTAAACAAAATTTGTATTCGTGGTTGAAAGGTAGAACTTTAAAAAATGGCGACTCTTGGGGGAAGTTATTTCAGTTTAAAAAAAAGTAATTAATTTGTGATTTAATAAGCATTTATTGATTTAAAAAGTAGTTTTACAGTCTAATAAAAATTCTGTCAAATTAAAATAAATAAAACGATTTATTTAAAAAAAGTACGTAATAAAAAAAAAATGTTATAATATTGAAATTATTTTCATTTTCAAATAAAATTTAATTTTTATTTAAATATATATATTTTATATTTCCATCACAAATAATTATCCTTAAATCTGTAAGTCACATTTTATATTAAAGTTCATCATTTTTTTATATTTGTTTAAATTAAAAAATTGCAAGGAAGTCATTCACTTTGTATTTGGTCAACATGCAAATGTAGAAAGCATATTGAAGACTGAAGAGGCCATGTCCCTTCAGGACGTTCGCGATCATGGCTCGCCACAATTTCCTGTCCTTCGTAGCTCTTCTTATAATAACTCTTGTATTATTTTTGTTATTCACTCTTTTCCTCAGTTCCACTTGCCTTCAATCTGTCCTGTGGTTATCAAATTTTTCCAAACCCTCTTTACTCATTATGTACCCTAGAAATAACAACGATCTCTTTCTGATGTTAAAGTGTCCTTTTTGTTTCCATTTTCTCTAAAAAAAAACTTCGTCATTGCTCACGTGTTCGGTCCTCAGCTTCAAGTCTCTTCTTCATGATCCTTGAGGAGATTGTCCAGCATTCACTGCCATATAGGAAAACTGATAAACACTTAGTGATATTACATAACAGTTCAATACTCTTTTCTCTTTCTTTCTAATGAAATATTATTGTTTCTTACTTAGCTTTTGGTAGGTAATGTGAACTAAAAATATGCTTTTAAAAGTAAAACATGTCTGTCTAATAATAATCTTATGTGCTAATTAATACTCTTGGGAAAGGTATGAATTGTCTTCTCCCCTTAGCTATGGGTAAATAGCAGAACAGACCGGGTTCTATAGCCTTGGATGGCAACTGGCCTACTACAGAAAGAAATGATAACCTACTTCAGGAAAATTCTGCCTCGTCAGTCATGTATCGAAAGATACATGATTGCTTAAGCTTGTATCAAGCATGGCACATAACTGACTGATTCCTGGTATATATGCCAAGTTCGAATTTCAGTCGAATCCATTGCATTCACTTACGTGCTCATACCCTTGGGAAAGGTATGAATCCTCTTCTTCTCGCTCCAGCTATGAGTAAATTGCAGAACAGACCGGGTTCTATAGCCTTGGATGGCAACTGGTCTACCGCAGAAAGAAATGGCAATCTACTTTGGGAAAAAATCTCCCTCAGTCATGTATCAAAAGATACATGATCGCCTAAGCGTGTATCACGCATGGCACATAACTGACTGAATAATAATTCTCTAGACAATGTCTTTATGGATTTGTTTTTTGATATGCATTTCAAAATAGCTGAAATTTAAATTTTGAAAATTGAAAGTTTTTCTAAAAATTAATCTGCAAAACTATTACAGTGTAACCCGGATATAAGAGAGTTGTCGGGACCGGAGAATAAGTCTCTTATATCCGTGTTTCTCTTATATCCGGGTTACACTGTATTAATATAGGTATTAAGATTTATTTTTAATATCCTTTAGCACTGAAATGTTATACTTCCTC
Source organism: Acanthosepion esculentum (assembly GCA_964036315.1). Classification (NCBI taxonomy): domain Eukaryota; kingdom Metazoa; phylum Mollusca; class Cephalopoda; order Sepiida; family Sepiidae; genus Acanthosepion; species Acanthosepion esculentum. Next base: position 82,499,340 of record OZ038508.1, on the reverse strand, counting down.
TCTATCAGGAAAATTAACAATTTCAAATTATGAAGTATGAAAAATCTCACTACAAATCGTACTCCCCCTCATCTTAAATGATTCTTGAGCCTTGTATTAGGTGAATGTTGGTATTTTAAAAATACAGTGTAACCCGGATATAAAGACCCTGATATAAGAGAGATGTTCTATGGTCCCAAATTAGAGCCTGTGTTAATGTATATATAATAGACCAAACCCTGATATAAGAGAAACCCGGATATAAGATACTTATCTGGTCCCGACAACTCTCTTATATCCGGGTTACACTTTATGTATATGTATGTGTAATTTTTAAACTATCAAAAGAACTATTTAAAGATAGAATGATGGAAACAGAAAAAAAAGTTATAACTTCAACTCGGGGGGGAGGGATAACTAATATTTTTATTTAAAATAGGAAATATTTTAATAAGTGACGGCTTATGGCCACATCACATTGAAGCACTGGTTTCTGTATGATCACCGACGTTAAGCAATGTCAAGCCAGGATGGTGTGACTGCTTGGGAATACAAAGTATTATAAGCTTGGATGTGCAAGTGGTGTAATGTATAATGGCTTGGAATTCTTAATCAAAGAGCCAAGTTTCAATTCCTGCTGTGTTCATTATGTTCACTCATGTGCAAATACCCTTGGGAAAGGTATGAATCCACCTCTTCTCCCCCCAGCTATGGTTTAATTAGTACGATTTCTATCACTAAACCATTATCAAATTTCTTACAATATAAGAAATATTTAATTTATGGTAATGTGATATGTAATATTTTAATAAAGTAAATATTATCTATGTTATAGGAATGTCAGGATTACTGCTTGAAAATTGCTTGATTTAAATGAAAATATTGCTTTTTTATGACTTTTTTCCTAGAACAAACAGGACATCAAAAAATGTTTAAATCAAATGCTATGGGGAGGGGGCTGAATCAGATATTAAATTTTAAAGAAATGTCATTTTATATTTTTTATTTGATCCTCATAAAATGAACATTTTTTGTTCTCATTGCAAATATGGGTCAAGCTTATTTCAAATCAAGCAACAACCACAGGTGAGCCTCTCAGAAAAATCTGGGAAAATTCACAAGAATTCTTGATCTAATTTCTTGATAAATCTCAAATATTACATCTGTATTTTTAATTACTTTTAAAATCAGAGCATCTTGAAATTTAACATTTTTTTTGCATTTAGTTAAATAAGAGTTCAATGAAATTCTGACATACATTACTCCAAGGACATTTCATTAACAGATTTTAAACTTGGTGACAATAGTTATTGTTTACTGTAGATTACAAAAATATAAACAGCTTACGTGTGTTTTATATGCTTTTCTTTTTTTATAATTATCTGAAAATGGCCCAGATGCAAAATAATGCTGTTCATTTTGAAAGCTTCTCATTTACAAAGTAGATCAGATAGAATCCAAATTAGTTTTCCTGTCATTTATGACCAAATAGATTATTTCTATGCAGTAAACATATTCATTCCTGTTATAGGAATATCACGATTATTGCTTGAAAATAGATTGATTTTTTTTTGACATACTTAAAAATGCCTATTTTCATGATATCAGCAGATCAGTTAGCTTAAGTAAATTTTTATATTTTTTACCACATATCCTTACATATCTGAAGATTGTGACAAATTATATTTTGTGGATAAACTTCTATCTAGGGTTAAAGCATATTTTTCTAAAACAGCTTGTCATGACAAAATCATGGTTTTGTTGATTTTGGCCACTTATAAATTTGTTAATTATGAAAATATGAAGATGAAAGTTAGTACCTCTATAATTTCCTATGCAAGTAAATTAGTTTAGGCTTCATTTTAGCTTTGTTCCAAATAGTTTAGATGTTATGGACCGTTAAAAATGTGTGTGTGTATTCTTTTTTGGGGGGGGTTACAAAATTTTTAACTGAACAAAGAAACTAAATAAAGGACATTAAAATAAGGATTCTACTTGATTATTTTAATTTTAAATCCATCAAGTAAAAATAGTGAAAATGTATCACAATTTGTTCATGGTAAGCAATTTTATTAAGGCTTAAAAATATTCACAAATCAAGATCATTAGTAAGGTAAAAATCACATTATGAATATTTTTACAGGAAATATAATTAAAGAAATTTAGAGAGCAAGTGGCGACGTTAAAATCTTAGGTGAAGGTTGATAAGCTTCTGAATCTAGTCACCTGTGGTCATTGGTTGATTTGTGATGGAATGACCCACATACATTTTTTTTGTTTTTGTACTTATTTTCTGAAATAATAGTTTTAGAAGTATATGCTTTGAACACTCCCCCACAACTAAAAAAAACCCCAAAAAACCCAAAAATGAAACTTTCCAATTTATTTTTAAAATTGATGACTAATGATTTTAGACGAACAAATAACGTTATATATTTTATATCTTTTTCCACAATTTTCAAACTTTTTGATATCTGTATTTATTTATTTCCCACTCTTGTAATTTGTCATGATTTCTAGTGTTTTTGTTTATCTACCATTAAAAAAAAAAGTGAATTCTTTGGGAGCTTCTAAAATATTTAATGATGTATGTAATTTTTAGATACATAAATTAAATATGTTCTAAAGGTTGTCATATCCAGTGGTAGTAGAGTAGGAGGGACAAACTCCACTGCCTATAAAATGCTACCATGGCAGGCATTTCAACTCGGAGAAGGGGTAGAGGCAGAACACTGGCACCTCATGAGGAGTTTTCGGGAGATAGAGTGCATCTACCCAGGAAGGTGAAACCCTGATTTTAAACTTTCACTGTCTTGTGATTATATCCAAACAAGGAAAAGGGTATGGAAATAAATCCAGTTAGAAAAACTAAAGTGAAGCCCCAAAGGTGATTGGCTGGCAACCTTCTGGCAACTCTTGTCCTAAATGTAATGCACTGTATTCCTTTTGGATCTTGTCAGTATAGCTAAGAGGTGGGTGAGGCTATGTGGTCTGGACAATTGCACAATCTCCCAGACCAACAGGAGGTCACTAGTCTCACCCACAAAGGACTGAATTTTGATCAAACAGGGCACTACTTTTATCTCATAAGAGAAACGAATCCTAAAAAAAAAAAAAATCTCAACTCAAAAGCATTGTTATGCATTGAAGTTAAACTTAGTCTTCTCTTTCGTTTTTGGTTTCAGCAAAAGGTGGGGTTTGAAAAATGCTGTGGATGTAGAAAAACAAAGTTAGTATTTTCCCCGGTACTACTGCTTCAAAATTAAAATTGAATTTTCCCTAGTATTGAGACATTTTTATCTCTAAGCTATTTATTTTAAATTATCATCAGCCCAATGAGATTTTTCAGTGCTGTTTTTTCCCTCATATTTTATAGCTGAGTTGAAAGAATTTTTGAAGAACCTTGATGAAGCAGAAACACAAGTCTGTCCAGTTTATATGAACTGGAATAAACAAGAGGTAAGCAAACATGAATTTTGGTAAAATTACAAATAAGTTCAAATGTTTCTCAGTTTAAAAAGAACTGACATTTATTCTAGCATTTTTTATAAATTTTTTAATATAAAAAATACTTAAAATACGATTAGTTCATACTTGATCATAAGATTAAAGCAACACACTTTAATGACTTTAAAATGTTCTGATTTGGTACATGAAAATTATAGAATTTTTAATAGACTATAAGAATCTAGTGCTAGAAGTTAAGCAGTATTTTGTTTAGTCAGTTGAAAATCTAGTTAGTATATTTAAAAATTCATTAGCTAATTAAAAATATGGAATTGAATGATAATGACAATTCTTTTCTAATGTCTGAATGTTTATAATTTATAATTTTTTAGTTTTTGAGTGATCCAGATATTAAATGGTTGAAAGCTGACATTTTGGCCTCAGAATTGGATGAGTTGTCTCCCTTGGAAGTGACAATTTTAGAAGCGTAAGTAATTTTTATAGATTGATTATTTCCTATTAAATTGATTGTTTTCATTGTAAACACACAAGTTAGAATATATATATATATATATATATATATATATATATATATATATATATATATAAGCAAGCAAGCACTAATAACAAGAAATGGTTGACAAGACTATCTCTGGGTTTTAAGCCCAGAGATAGACTTGTAAATCAATTAATGCCCACTATAATATCTGGTATTATAAAGATTCAAAAATATATAGATTATAGATTTCTAAAAGAAAATCTGTTATAGTTTTCTTAAAAAATACAGTATTAGACGTTTATAAAAATCTGATATTAATTATAATTTTCTACTTATAAGCCTGTAATGCCCACTGTCCGCAAAAAGGGGATGGGTGGTCATTAATGGGTTAAACTTGTCCAGCTAATTATGTACTCAAAATTTCTTTGTAAGGCATAAAAAATACAGTTTCTAAAGTTATTTAGACATTCAAATCTCTTTGTAGATTTGCTATTGTTAACAAACACAGTGTTTTGTTAACAACAGTGGCTATACAAAAACGAGATTTGAACAGATGAATAATGTTGAAGATGTTAATAATTCTTTTAAAAGTTTTTTTCTCTTTTATTAAATGCCATGACTTAGGCAATCATGGCTTGATACAGATTCTTTTTCTTTATTATCTGTGAAGTATCCTGTCATTTTGGGAAAGGTAACATAGTGGTGTTCTGTTGCCTTCTCCACTCTTTTGAATTCAGAGTTGTCCTTCTCCTAGACTGGCTGGCAACTCATTATTCTACTTTTTAACGCATAGCTGGGAGCAGAGAAGATGGATTCATTTCTTTCCCAAGAGTATTTGTCTGAAAGTTAATGGAATAGACTAGATGAGAATTTGAACATAGTCTACCAATTATAGACAATGCAAAACTAGAGTTTAATCTATTAACTGATTATCAGGCTGTAGTAACATTTTCTTTTTTGTAAGTATATAAGAATATATATAATGTACAGTTTCATCAGAAACAACAAAAGAAAGAGTTTGCTAAAAGTAGCTTCATGTGTGGTGCCATGAAAACCATAATGAATTAGCTTTCCTATATTTCTTTAACATTTAGCAACTCTGCATCATTTATAAATATTACTTTCCCCTTTTACTGTATATGGAATCTCCTCAAAATATAGTGTTTTATATATTAGTTCTATATATTTGAAATTGCAGTAGCCTGGCTCTCAATTTCAGTCGAGATTGTTTTAGGAGTTGCCATAGAAGGTTATGACAACACAACCAAGAAATACAAATTCAACTTGCATTGGCAAAAATTAACATTTTCCTTTCCATCGCAAACACTGAATTAGCTTTCCTATATTTCTTTAACATTTAGCAACTCTGCATCATTTATAAATATTACTTTCCCCTTTTACTGTATATGGAATCCCCTCAAAATATAGTGTTTTATATATTAGTTTTGTATATTTGAAATTGCAGTAGCCTGGCTCTCAATTTCAGTCGAGATTGTTTTAAGGGTTGCCATAGAAGGTTATGACAACACAACCAAGAAATTCAAATTTCATTGGCAGTACTAATATTTTGCTTGGTGAAAATAATCACTTACATAGTGCTAAAGGTTAACTAGTCTTGTTTTGATCCTACTTTGGATTTGAAAAATCAGGCACCAGGAATAACACAAAGGGAATGAGTTATAATTGTGTCTTATCATAAGTGTAGGTACCTCCAAAGATTCACTAAATACATGATGAAAAAATGACCCAAACTGAATGAAAACAGATTTATTGTCAAAATCTTTGTTATTATTAAAAAGAAAGACCTAAGGATTTTTTGATTATTAAAGTATATTTTAAAATTTTTTTAGAATCTTCAAAATTTTGGTTAAAAATTTTTTTTTTTTTTTGCATCAGTGGGTGACCATAAATTAGTATGAGAAATATAGGCACCTTTTTGTGGTTGAAACACTCATTGATTTGGAAATTCTTGCAAAAATTAGATAATTGTCGGATTTTAATGAAACTTCTAGGACTTCTTCAAAAATGAATGAAATTATTTTTAAAATGTTTCTTTTCTTTTTTTAAATCTTGGTAAAAATATTTTAATGTTTATATCAAAAATAAATATAAAATAAATTAAATATTTTAATGTTTATATAAAAAATAAATATAAAATAAATTAAATATTTTAATGTTTATATCAAAAATAAATATAAAATAAATGAAATTTTATAAATAAAATAAAATAAATATTTTAATGTTTATATCAAAAATAAATATAAAATAAATGAAATTTTTTAAATAAAATAAAATAAATATTTTAATGTTTATATCAAAAATAAAAATTGCTATAAAAGTAAGATATTATTTAATCAGAAAAGCTTTTAATTACTTTTATGAATAAGATTATATCATGATCACGATCAACCTGTGTCTAATGTTATTTTGGTAATGCCTTCTACTTCTGGTTGTAGCAATATTATCCTTAATTTATTTTTATTAGATGAAGCAATGTCAAACATCACTATTAATTTTTTGCTAGTATTTAATTTGATTTTCATATTTTATTGTATGAAACTTTGTCAACCGTTATTCATTTTTGACTAGTATTTACTTAATTTTTTATTTATTGTATAAAATACAAATATACATTAATTAATTTCAAGAATAAAACAAATATGGAACATTGGTGGCCATCAGCACGATTTAAAAAAAAGATTGCTTGAATAACAACAGCAACTTAGAAAATATTAGATGAAACATTCGGATTAATGCGTGGAGAGACATTGAACAAGGGAGGTAACTATGGTTGGACAGTCAGATCAGATTCAAACGATTTAAAGTTTAAACAATCAGGTAAAATTTTTCGCATGAACTTTTAAAAATTATTCTTTTTTCCTTTAGCTTTTCCTTTTGAATTGTAAAAGACAAATTTGCTGATGAAATTAATCTTATATTTCTATGATTTGTTGTTTGTCTTCATAATTTAAATGCTTTGTTTAATTATTTCTATCTGTAGAACTGCTTATGACCAAAATTTATATTTTCAGAGGGAAAGAGAACCTTTGTGATATTCTTCACAGAATTGCTGACGAACTTCCTGTTGCTGGTTAGTAAATCTTTTCTTTGGATAGTCTTCCGGCATTTTATAATGTCTCAATTGCTGTTAGTCAAACGACTACTGACTTAGAATTTTGTTAGAATTATTATTTTCCCTACTTATCTTTATGGTAACATGATATGTCTCTCTTTTCTTTTTTTTAAAAAAAATATTCACACCAAACAAGGTGACACTGCCACTAAAATGCAAGGGGCTACTGGGAGTGAAAGAGAATGAAAAGACTTTAGAAGGAACCAGAAACCCAATCCTAAACAGGAAACAAGGGATAAACCTCTACTCCTCTATTCACCCCAAGCAAGATGATAATGCCACTAAGACGCAAGGAGCTAATGGGAGTGAAAGAGAATGAAAAAGACTTTAGAAGGAACCAGAAACCCAATCCTAAACAAGAAACAAAGGATAAACCTCTACTCTACTGTTCAAAAGACCAGGAAAGCATGTGAACTGGATGTTAGGCAAATCTACCTACTATTGAAGAAAAAAATAAAATAAATCGTAAATAAAATTTCAGAGTTTAGGCAGAGACATTAGAAATATAGAGTTGAAGTAGACTTTAAAAGAAACCAGAAACCTAATCCTAAACAAGGGATAAAGCTCTACTTCTGTTCAAAAGATCAGGGAGGGGTAAAGATAATCTTGTTTTGTCATTATTTTCCTATCAGTAATGATGATGATGTGTAGATTTGAAAAATGAAAGTTCAGGTGTTTCTATCAAATAACGAACAATCAAGTCAATTTCTTGTGCTTTCCATAAAACATTGAATATATATGAATTATCTCATCCATCAGAATATTTTTTGCAAAAATTCTCTTTTTACATTATAAGCCATATCTCTCTTGAACTTCCAAGGCAGAATAGAGCCACAACATTGCCATATTAAGTGGTGCTGCCTTGATTTCAGAAACTAGTAAATTCTATGAGGTAGAATTGATAAGCGACCATTTAAAAAAAAAAAAAAATTTCAACCCAAGCAAAGCAATAAAACTACTAAGATGCAAGTGGTTACTGAGTGTGAGAGTGTAGAGAAGCGCTAGAGGTTCTTAGCAATATTTCTTGGAAAATTCAGAATAAATTCTAGCACTTTCGCCCCAGCCCCTCAGCCTCCGGTGTCTTACTCTCTGGGTTGAGGTGTCTATTCGGTTGTAACCGAACTTAAGGGAGTGGCCATAGGTCCCCTGAGCATTCGTAGATTATTCAACCGGTCCGCTGGTTTAATCCTGCCCATGTTGTGATTTTTTTGATCCAGAAAGCAGAAGTGATGTCCGTCCATTCATGGTTGACTGAAGATGTAGACACGGCTGGGGAGTCTGCGCTAAGAAATTTAGAATGCAGCAAAAAAAATTAATACCTGCAGAAAGCCGGACAAACAACTATTCAATGGTTGAATTGTTAATGTCTTTTATATAGCAGAAGAGAATAGTAGAGAAAAGAAACGGATTACAGAAAAGAAAAGTATTTAACGTAAAAACTCATACACTGGATTCTAGACAGAGAGAGAGTGTAAATGTGATTAACTTGTTGTTAAATCGTCTCAGAACGATATATGACTCTTGCGATGGAGGGATAAAGATTTCTGTGTGGGGCTTAAAGTTATTGTAGCATTTGTCCTCCCAACGCTTGCCCGGCCAATTCTCTTTTCTCTCTTCAAGAATTTTCTCCAGTCTCGCATTTTTTCAGCATAACTACGCATTTATATAGATAAACCTGGCTGGTTATAACTGACCCTTGGTCCTAATACTTCGCACGCGATTATCATGGGGTTCTGGCTGCTTCAACCAAAATCATGTGAATTCCAAAGTTCCTTCTAGCTTACTCAGCTCTATTTCAATTTTTAATCGATAAAAATTATTTCGACCATTTCCATTGTCTTCTGATGACCCAGATTCAATGGGTACAACTTCTGCCCTAGATCAGATTTCCCCATCAGTAAACAAAATGCTCTAATTTAATTTTGCTATTCAAATCTACTCCAATTTCAATAAAAAAAAATATATATGTGTGTGTGTGTGTTTCCCAGACTCTCTCTCTCTGTCACAAAATGAACAGAATCATAGATATAAACAAATAATATATGTTTATTTATTTGACTTCAATTGGATCAAGTCCTTTATAATTCAGGTTGGCGAAAGTTCATTCGGCTGGGTAGTTGGTAGTTTACAAGTCAGACATTGGTAGTAGTAGGGAGTGTGCTTACTTTGGAAATATGTTGCAGACACCAAAGGCTATGTTTTCTTGGCCCTCATGACGGGCAGAAAAATGTTTTAAGCAGAAAATTTCCTAGTTTCTTCATCTGACACATTTGGTTAGTTTCTATGCTGCTGTCTGTTGGCTGTCTCTTTATATACACTTAAGAAAGGCTCCAGAATACTTGGCATGAAGCTTGGTTTTGGCTAACATCAAAAGTGTCTTTGCTCTTTTGATTGGCCAAAATTATTTTAGTTATTTCCCATTGTTTTTTCTTTTTTATTGTGGAAGTTATAAGTGAAGCCTCTTTTGGTAGAATTTTAGTTGCAATAACTAGACTCAGCTAAGCTTCCATTTGGCAGCAGTTGTTCAGTCTTCTTTCTCTTTTTATACAAGAGTTGCTTTCTCATTAGTTGAGTGAGAAAGAGATATGAGTTTTAAAAGAAAGCAAATCCCTTATTTTAATTTGAATTCTTTTTTGTTAATATTTTCATATTTTATTTTTAAATCTGGGCTCACCACAAGAGACTATGAGAAAAAGAAAACATTATTAAGGAGAGAGGACAATAAAAAAAAAGAATTAAGAAGACAGAAGATAACGATTGACATTGCATTTAAATTTTTGAAGATCAAAGGCAATAAAGCCACTAGGATGCAAGGGGCTTACTGAGTGTTAGAGAATATGAAAAAAACTTGCTATTAAGTAGAGAGAACAATAAAAGAACAAGAATTAAGAAGACAGAAGATAACGATTGACATTGCATTGAAATTTTTGAAGATCAAAGGCAATAAAGCCACTAAGACGCAAGGGGTTACTGGATGTTAAAGAATATGAGAAAAACTCACTATTGAGTAGAGAGAACAATAAAAGAACAAGAATTAAGATAGAAGATAATGATTAACATTGCATTTAAATTTTTGAAGATCAAAATTTACTGGGAAGCAAGAAGCTGGAAAAGATTTCAACAAACAAGAAGTGTAAGCAAAGAAACTGTTAGCATAGAACTTAGTTAATCTAACCATTTCAACTTTAAAATGAGACCTTGCTGATAATCTAGGACTGCACTTAAATTCATAAAGTCTAGGTAACATTGAAGAAACAATAATTACCATATTTCTGAAAAAAAAAACTATTACCATGAAAGTATTTATAGAAAATGCATCGGGTGGCTATGTTATGGTGGTGGGAAAGTGTCTGAAGCTGAGATACCAGGTCTATTTGAATTCCGAATTGACTTTTTCCTAGGTTGGTTGCTAGCAAAATGCTAACAAGATCACTATTTCTTTCTTTGTTATCTATCATATTTTCTTGTGCATAAAATACCAGTATGAAGTTTGGTTAAAAGCAAAAAGGAACGATAATTTTGAAAATGTAAGTTTCCTTCAGGATTCAAAACTCAATTTGTTAATTTGAATGAAGGAAAATATAATGTTAACAGGTATGGAATCTGTGTATGTGCAATTTGTCATTGGAGTTTGTTTGGTGATCTAAATCTTCGGGTAACAAATACACTCCTATTGAGAATTGAGGTTAAAAGGTTAGTGGACATTGTTGAACATAGCTTCCTGGCACCTATTTCCAAAGAAAACAAAGCCAGGAAGGAAAGAAAAGGAAGCAGTAGAGAAATACTATGCTGAGAACTGTCAGGCAAAGCAAGTTGATCTTACTGCGAAATTCTTAGACGGGTAAAACCAGAATCCCTACTGCGTATTGGTTAGGGGGAGGACGAAGAATCTAATATTGTAAATATATTTTCCAACAGGTGTGAATCCCACCCCCTTCAATGTGCTCTGAGCTTCTCCAGAAAAATGTAAACTTTTATATGAACAGCTAATAGTAGTCGCCAAAAGGTTGCAGGAGAAGAGTAGAGATTACAATTTTATCAAGAACAGAACAGAACTGTGGCTGCTTAACACAGCTCAAATCAGAATGACTGTTGCTTGCTAATTTTAGGCTGTTTCTCTCGTGAATGAACTGACGATAATTCAGGAAGTTTGACAACATTTCTTTTTTTTTTCTTTCTTGTGGATCCAAAAGGGAAATCATATTAAAGAATGTAATTTTTTAATATTTTTTTTAACTTTCTCCAAGCATTTTATTAACTCATGAACCTTTTAAAAGATTGTTACTGTAACGTCGAGCTTAAGGAAAATAAAACTTCAGATTTTCCTTTATTCTGTCTTTTTATCATCAAATTCATCATTGTGTCATTCTTTATTGATTTCGACATCTGAGGAAACCTGAGACGACATTCGTAGACGATTTATTAAAATTTACCATGGCACAATTTTGTTACTTTTAGTTGCAAATTGCAACACACAACATACTTAATTCCTTGTGATTCAGCAGACCCAACTTTGGCATTCAGAAGATCTCTTCGGCCAGGGATCAAAGTACATTTCTGCCTTATGCCAGTAACCAGATTGCAATTGGTGAAGTAACAAGATGGTATTCAGCGACATGACCAAGGCTATATCTGGGACCAGATCGGCTTACGGTTATGCATAAATGAAAAATTTTAAGCAAAAATTAAAGGCGTAAAAGTGGGTGGTCATGTTATGCACAAGTGCACATTATGAGAAAAACCTTATTTGGAAGAGAAAGATTGCAAAGACACAACGGATAATAAAACAAAGTAGGCAAGTATTAATAACAGTTGTTTGCAAAATGTATTTGATAAGTCAGCAATATTTGTTTCTCTCTTCATTCTTAATGAAAGACAATATTGTTTTTATTTTCATACTTTATTAATATATAGAAATATAATAAAGTCACATCAAACAGAAAAGTATGATAGATTAATTAAGCATCTTAAAATCTATTACCAGGTATGGCTAGTTAGCACCTTTCCTCAAAAATTTGAAAATAAGTTTTGAAATGGAGGTTAGACGAAACATGCAATGACTAAACATCCGGTTTCTTTCTGTTCGTTAATATCGTGAAAAATTAAATATTTTAGTGAAATATTTGTGCAGCATTGAGATTTCATTGGATAATATCGTACAACTTTAAAAAGAAAATTTACATAAATATGAATACTATATAATCATATTATCCTAAAGGATGTAATTCATCTGCTGTTTTTCGCTTTAGAATCAGGGGTCCATATTATACTCAAGTTGAATTATACACAAGAAAATATGGTATACCTATAGGAAGAAAAGATGGATTCTTGCCTTTCCCAAGTGCAAAGTTAAGATAAACAGCCTTGGCTGAAATTTGAACCTGGTTAGCTAATTTCATTTACTGTACTGATAATTTTTACACCACACACACACATACATGTATTATTAACCATAGTTGCTTTTTAACTAAATTAGCTAAATAACAAATATCAGCAAATAAGTGCTGTAATATGATATTATCAACATAAAGGCAATTGAATTCCTTTATATTATACTACAGTGTTTCGGCCAGTCCATTCTGCAGCCTTTTTCAGGTGTATAATTTGTAAGGAAAGAAAAAGGCCTTCTTTCCAAATCCAGATCAATTCCAAATTTGTAAATATCTAATTGAGTATAATTAAAAAAATTTCATAATTTTATGAATAACGTTTTAAACCTGATGAAGGTTGTCGCTTGGAGCAGCTGAAATGTTGGGGTAATAACATAAGTACACTTGTCTAAACCAAACTTTGAATGTTAATGTCTCTTTCCAAATTTAGGGACAATATCAATTTTAAGATTCAAGTGCACTTTTAAAAAAAGTGCTCTGTTGAAAGTAAACTGTTCATTAAATCCCCTTTTCCTCCATGTAAAGCAATATTAAGAGTTATTTTACTGTAATAACACTATATTGTGAATTTATTGTTATATTGGGATTTTACCATTACCAATATGACTTAGTGGTTCTGCCCGGTCATATATGTGTTATTGGACTGAAATGCAATTTAGAAATTTTTTGATCATTTTCATTGGTTTATAAACTTGATTTATCATGTGTAGAGTAGAGCAGGTCGATTTTGGAAGTATGATATTGTACTCAATTAGAAGGTTGGGGTTTGACATGATAAATAACGACACCAGATATTTTTTTCCAAATTGTTACTGTTTTTTGAGGATACGAATTTAAAAGATTAAATTGCAGTGTCGGAATTTCATTCCAATGATCAGTGATAGCCTTATAGCACAGCCCTATAAAATTTATAATTTTCTGAAGCTTTACAAATTGTATATGGACAAGATGCATGACACAAGCACATTATTACTAAATCATTTTGCCATCAAATAAGACCTTCATTTACTTCAAAGGAAAATTAAATTAAACAATTTAGCTATGTTATGATAGTATTTTATACAGTGCAGTAGTTTTAGTGTGATTTTCAATAAACAATGCAAATTTAAAACATTTTGTCTAATAATTTGTGCCCAGCAGTATTATGGTGTTATATACACTTTTATCTATTTTTTTGTTTTTATTAATTATGATCTAACAAATCTTATTCATTGAGTAGCAGTTTTTGTAATCTTTTACAATTTTTTTTACAGTTTTTACTTATCGAATAGAGTAAAAAAAATGTATATTTTGCTTAGAATTAGAATTCTGATTTGAATATATTTTCCATTCAATGTATCTAATACAAAAAATATCAACTTTATTTGAATTTATTCTTGAAATAGTAAAATTTTGAAGGCAGTTTGTAAGCAAAAACCAGCAGAAATTAGGTATTTCTGTACATTTTTTTCAAACAATCTTTAAAACTAATGCTCAAAAATTAATAAAAGCTATGAATCTAATTTTTGGTGTCAGTACTTATCACATCAAACCCCAGCTTTCATGCTGAGTACAATGTTGATATATTTAAAAAAAAAATGAAAAATGAAAATCTGCCCTGGCATTTCGAGCATATTTCACTTTGTTTTTAGTGTTTTATTATTTCTTTTCAACAGGTAGCATTATAGATGTTGTTCTGGATTTGACAACTGTTGAAGATATAGATGGAAGGTAAGAGTAGATTTTAAAACCTTTCTTTAAGAATACCTCAAAGAGAAATCAAATTATGTTTTGACATTCTTGGTAGCAACCTCCAAAATTGTCAAGTTTTTCCTTTTATTCATCAAATTGTGTTCATCTTTTATTTTACTTAATTGAATATGGCAATATTATTTTTTCCTACATGAAGCATTGTCAACAATTCTTATTAATGTTTGACTTGTATTTACTTTCATCTACATTTTTTATTAAATGAAGCATTGTCAACCATTATTAATTTTTAACTAGTATGTATTTTCATTTTTCATTAGATAGAGCATTGTCAGCCATTATTATTAATTTTGAACCAGCATTTACTTTCATCTTCATTATTTTATTAGAGGAAGCATTGTCAACCATTATAATAAATTTTTGACTGGTACTTAAATTCTAAAATATTCTGAAATATATAAAAAAAAAAAGTAAATGAGATAATTCTTAACAAAGAACTTTTACTAGTCTATAACTTGTATAAATGAAAAATTACTGCCCAAGTAAACCCAATTCAAAATTAATAATGAAAATTTACAGATTTGGCAACTTTACTTTTTGAATTTGGTATTAAATTTTTTTAATGAAAAGAGACTAGAGCCATTAGCACAGTTTAATATTGTGTATTATTATAAATTTCTTTATAGGTAAAATCTGTAGCCTAAACTCAATATCACTTTTGGAAGTGACGTTTACAGGGGTGTGCAAAAGTAGGTATTCAGTAATGAAAAACAAACATGCACAAAACATATCGTACTGATTATAATAACATGTTTATTATTGAATAAACATATCAATCCCATATAATTATTATTATTGAATAAACATATCAATCCCATATAATAATTATTATTATTGAATAAACATATCAATCCCATATAATTATTATTATTGAATAAACATATCAATCCCATGTAATTATTATTATTGAATAAACATATCAATCCCATATAATTATTATTATTGAATAAACATATCAATCCCATATAATTATTATTATTGAATAAACATATCAATCCCATGTAATTATTATTATTGAATAAACATATCAATCCCATATAATTATTATTATTGAATAAACATATCAATCCCATATAATTATTATTATTGAATAAACATATCAATCCCATATAATTATTATTATTGAATAAACATATCAATCCCATATAATAATTATTATTATTGAATAAACATATCAATCCCATATAATTATTATTATTGAATAAACATATCAATCCCATATAATTATTATTATTGAATAAACATATCAATCCCATATAATTATTATTATTGAATAAACATATCAATCCCATATAATTATTATTATTGAATAAACATATCAATCCCATGTAATTATTATTATTGAATAAACATATCAATCCCATATAATTATTATTATTGAATAAACATATCAATCCCATATAATTATTATTATTATTGAATAAACATATCAATCCCATATAATTATTATTATTATTGAATAAACATATCAATCCCATATAATTATTATTATTATTGAATAAACATATCAATCCCATATAATTATTATTATTATTGAATAAACATATCAATCCCATATAATTATTATTATTGAATAAACATATCAATCCCATATAATTATTATTATTATTGAATAAACATATCAATCCCATATAATTATTATTATTATTGAATAAACATATCAATCCCATATAATAATTATTATTATTGAATAAACATATCAATCCCATATAATTATTATTATTGAATAAACATATCAATCCCATATAATTATTATTATTGAATAAACATATCAATCCCATATAATTATTATTATTGAATAAACATATCAATCCCATATAATTATTATTATTGAATAAACATATCAATCCCATGTAATTATTATTATTGAATAAACATATCAATCCCATGTAATTATTATTATTGAATAAACATATCAATCCCATATAATTATTATTATTGAATAAACATATCAATCCCATATAATTATTATTATTGAATAAACATATCAATCCCATATAATTATTATTATTATTGAATAAACATATCAATCCCATATAATTATTATTATTATTGAATAAACATATCAATCCCATATAATTATTATTATTATTGAATAAACATATCAATCCCATATAATTATTATTATTGAATAAACATATCAATCCCATGTAATTATTATTATTGAATAAACATATCAATCCCATATAATTATTATTATTGAATAAACATATCAATCCCATATAATTATTATTATTGAATAAACATATCAATCCCATATAATTATTATTATTGAATAAACATATCAATCCCATATAATTATTATTATTGAATAAACATATCAATCCCATATAATTATTATTATTGAATAAACATATCAATCCCATGTAATTATTATTATTGAATAAACATATCAATCCCATGTAATTATTATTATTGAATAAACATATCAATCCCATATAATTATTATTATTGAATAAACATATCAATCCCATATAATTATTATTATTGAATAAACATATCAATCCCATATAATTATTATTATTGAATAAACATATCAATCCCATGTAATTATTATTATTGAATAAACATATCAATCCCATATAATTATTATTATTGAATAAACATATCAATCCCATATAATTATTATTATTATTGAATAAACATATCAATCCCATATAATTATTATTATTGAATAAACATATCAATCCCATGTAATTATTATTATTGAATAAACATATCAATCCCATGTAATTATTATTATTGAATAAACATATCAATCCCATATAATTATTATTATTGAATAAACATATCAATCCCATATAATTATTATTATTGAATAAACATATCAATCCCATATAATTATTATTATTGAATAAACATATCAATCCCATATAATTATTATTATTATTGAATAAACATATCAATCCCATATAATTATTATTATTATTGAATAAACATATCAATCCCATATAATAATTATTATTATTGAATAAACATATCAATCCCATATAATTATTATTATTGAATAAACATATCAATCCCATATAATTATTATTATTGAATAAACATATCAATCCCATATAATTATTATTATTGAATAAACATATCAATCCCATATAATTATTATTATTGAATAAACATATCAATCCCATGTAATTATTATTATTGAATAAACATATCAATCCCATGTAATTATTATTATTGAATAAACATATCAATCCCATATAATTATTATTATTGAATAAACATATCAATCCCATATAATTATTATTATTGAATAAACATATCAATCCCATATAATTATTATTATTATTGAATAAACATATCAATCCCATATAATTATTATTATTATTGAATAAACATATCAATCCCATATAATTATTATTATTATTGAATAAACATATCAATCCCATATAATTATTATTATTGAATAAACATATCAATCCCATGTAATTATTATTATTGAATAAACATATCAATCCCATATAATTATTATTATTGAATAAACATATCAATCCCATATAATTATTATTATTGAATAAACATATCAATCCCATATAATTATTATTATTGAATAAACATATCAATCCCATATAATTATTATTATTGAATAAACATATCAATCCCATATAATTATTATTATTGAATAAACATATCAATCCCATGTAATTATTATTATTGAATAAACATATCAATCCCATGTAATTATTATTATTGAATAAACATATCAATCCCATATAATTATTATTATTGAATAAACATATCAATCCCATATAATTATTATTATTGAATAAACATATCAATCCCATATAATTATTATTATTGAATAAACATATCAATCCCATGTAATTATTATTATTGAATAAACATATCAATCCCATGTAATTATTATTATTGAATAAACATATCAATCCCATATAATTATTATTATTGAATAAACATATCAATCCCATATAATTATTATTATTGAATAAACATATCAATCCCATGTAATTATTATTATTGAATAAACATATCAATCCCATGTAATTATTATTATTGAATAAACATATCAATCCCATATAATTATTATTATTGAATAAACATATCAATCCCATATAATTATTATTATTGAATAAACATATCAATCCCATATAATTATTATTATTGAATAAACATATCAATCCCATATAATTATTATTATTGAATAAACATATCAATCCCATATAATTATTATTATTGAATAAACATATCAATCCCATGTAATTATTATTATTGAATAAACATATCAATCCCATGTAATTATTATTATTGAATAAACATATCAATCCCATATAATTATTATTATTGAATAAACATATCAATCCCATATAATTATTATTATTGAATAAACATATCAATCCCATATAATTATTATTATTGAATAAACATATCAATCCCATATAATTATTATTATTGAATAAACATATCAATCCCATATAATTATTATTATTGAATAAACATATCAATCCCATGTAATTATTATTATTGAATAAACATATCAATCCCATGTAATTATTATTATTGAATAAACATATCAATCCCATATAATTATTATTATTGAATAAACATATCAATCCCATATAATTATTATTATTGAATAAACATATCAATCCCATATAATTATTATTATTGAATAAACATATCAATCCCATATAATTATTATTATTGAATAAACATATCAATCCCATGTAATTATTATTATTGAATAAACATATCAATCCCATGTAATTATTATTATTGAATAAACATATCAATCCCATATAATTATTATTATTGAATAAACATATCAATCCCATATAATTATTATTATTGAATAAACATATCAATCCCATATAATTATTATTATTATTGAATAAACATATCAATCCCATATAATTATTATTATTATTGAATAAACATATCAATCCCATATAATTATTATTATTATTGAATAAACATATCAATCCCATATAATTATTATTATTGAATAAACATATCAATCCCATGTAATTATTATTATTGAATAAACATATCAATCCCATATAATTATTATTATTGAATAAACATATCAATCCCATATAATTATTATTATTGAATAAACATATCAATCCCATATAATTATTATTATTGAATAAACATATCAATCCCATATAATTATTATTATTGAATAAACATATCAATCCCATATAATTATTATTATTGAATAAACATATCAATCCCATGTAATTATTATTATTGAATAAACATATCAATCCCATGTAATTATTATTATTGAATAAACATATCAATCCCATATAATTATTATTATTGAATAAACATATCAATCCCATATAATTATTATTATTGAATAAACATATCAATCCCATGTAATTATTATTATTGAATAAACATATCAATCCCATATAATTATTATTATTGAATAAACATATCAATCCCATATAATTATTATTATTGAATAAACATATCAATCCCATGTAATTATTATTATTGAATAAACATATCAATCCCATATAATTATTATTATTGAATAAACATATCAATCCCATATAATTATTATTATTATTGAATAAACATATCAATCCCATATAATTATTATTATTATTGAATAAACATATCAATCCCATATAATTATTATTATTATTGAATAAACATATCAATCCCATATAATTATTATTATTGAATAAACATATCAATCCCTCAAATGTTCAAATTGTTTGCCCCTGTCATTCACACACTCCTCTTTACCTGCAAAATATTTATTCTTATTAAAATATCAAAATTTTGATAAATGTATTATAATAAAAATTATGGAAATAAAAATATAAGAAATGATTTGAATGAATTAAATGAATTTTAGTATTAAATGAATCCCAGAACCACTATTATCAGTGTTGACGACTTTATCTCATATGCAAGAATTTAATTTCTTTGCCGATCCCTTCCTTTATGACGATGGCGTTGGTGTCTAAATTCATTGGTTCAGGAGGAGAAGCTTCCAATTTGGCCAAAACCTGCTCACATCCTCCATTTCCTACTATCGCCATTTGGCTTTGCAAGAGTTGGTTGGAGGTGAAAGAAAATCAGAATAGAAGAAAGTGCTGATAGTGTAAATTTGCTTAAGGTGGACTTCAACTTGCCAGAAAGTGATCCACATACTTGATTTCAAGACCTTTCCCCTCTGTGGCACATGTAGAATGAAACATGCAGAATCCAATTATGAAACTGCATCAGACTGACACTGACTTATAATTTCAAGTGGTTCCTTCTGTAGAATGTCTGTCATGTGTAGCCGTCTTCGTCTGCTGGTTCAACCATTGAGATCTGTTGTAATCGTCATCCACTTGAGTCTTTGGGGTTGGTCCTGCTAGGTCTGTTTCCTCATCTGCCACCAAGACTGACCCTACCAGGAATTTTGAACTCCTGACAGCATCATTCTCAGAGACCACGCAAGCTCTGCCACCACAAGGGCTGACCATCTAATACTGGTATAATACTTACTGCAGTGTAACCCGGATATAAGAGAGTTGTCGGGACAGGAGAAGAAGTCTCTTATATCCGGGTTTCTCCTATTATATATACATTAACACAGGCTCTACTTTTTGGACCAGAGAACATCTCTCTTATATCAGGGTTACACTGTATATACCTAATTTTGCAGGCCCTTCTATATAAAATATCAAATTAGTTACAAAATATGTAATTTTATAAGTCTTAAATTCAAATCTTTAGTTACTAATAAAAATCACTTCTTTTTATCTTTTTTATAGTTTGTTTAAATTTTATGTTTATTTTCCAGCTTTCTGTCCCTTCTGCATGGGGTACTAAAGCGATACCAATTATGGCTCTCTGCTAACATCTCTATTTTGTGTCCAGAACACAAAGCAAACAGTTATAAAAACAAAGACATTTTGCTGGATGTGCTTTCTATTCATCCATTGCCAAATTTAATTGATGTGCCTATTAAACAACATGCTAAATGGAGAGGCAGTCTCGTATTCTCTGATACACAGGTATGACACTTGATTCTTTATTTCATCATTTCTTTTACCCCTGGGAGCAATGCAATTACTGTATATTTCCATGTATAAGGTGAACTTTCAATAAGACAAGGTTAAAAAATATAGCAAATTTTAATGAATTTATCCTGTACTGTTAGTATAAGATGATTGCCTATTGATGATATAGAGATGATGTTATTAGAAATGTTGTTACTGTATCCTTGGAAAGTCAAAATAAACAAAATAACAAAACCAATTCTACAACATGTTTTTCCTACACATGTCTCCTAAAAGGGAAAACATTGTTTTGTTAACATTTCATCACATGATCTCTTGCGAAAACTGATTCTTCTTCTTCTATATCTAAACACTTACAAACAGCCTGGTGTACTAATGGCCATTTACTTATACTTCATTGACAATCACAAAATACTGCTAATGACATTACAATAATGTACAATAATAGTACATTCCACTTTCAACATTTTTTTTATTCATTATTGAAAGCTTAGCGAAAGATAACGGTTGCTTTCACAGCAACCGTTATGCAATCATAACTCGATGCAATCATAACTCGATATTTACATTTTCTCAGCTGAACTTGCATGGATACAAGATGATTTCATTGATATGGAATTATTCTTCGAATAGGCAATTTATTATGAAGTTATGCCAGTAATATATAAGGAAGAAATGGTTTTATTACTTTTATTATCAGTTTATTTGATAATGGGAATCTTTTCATGTACGTTATTGGTTATCACGCCGAGGCTGAAGGTTAGCCTACCGACAAACATCACTCAGAATTTTAGGTTAAGACGATCCCAAATTTTTGAGGGTGATTGTTTTGGATTTAAAGGTCATCTTATATGCAGAAATTTACAGTATTGTGTAACTCTCTTATTTTAAGATTCCTTCATACTAAAACAAGATACCAAAATCTTTCAGAAAAGGTTTACTTTTTATAATACTACTCCTCCTTCATTTACCTGAAATTTTTAAAACTGTAGTGGATTGGTAAATAGTATTGTACCTATTTGCATATGTTTAGTAGAAGAGCAATAAAGTGGCTAGTAAAGTAAGAAATTGACAAAAGTTGACTACTGATCACATGTCATTGAACAATGCAATATTGTGTCATCAATAGGATGTTTAAGTCACTTGGATGAACCGGAATTTGTCAAGACTTGGATCCAGTGTTTTGCAGCCTAGGCTAGGGCTAAAAAATTGAAAGACAACAAGGCAAGAGGGGGGAGAAAATAAAATAACTAATCTCTTTCTAGCTTCGGCAGGTTGTGAAGCTATAATGAACATTTAAGTTACAGCATACCCCAAACAAGTCGAGAATTTGACTTTTGTCGAAATTTCAGAAATTATAAAAAGAAGTTTATGACCTAAAAAGAAACTTGTCATAGCGGAAATCACTAAATTTCTGTCCATTAATACAAACAAGATGAACCAATTATACAATATCTTCACAGATTAAAGAGAAGCTAGAATATTCTGCGAATTTGAGAAACTTGAAACTCAAGATTTGGCTATTAAAAATGAAAGATCTCTATTAAAAAGAACATGATATAAACCTCAAGGGGGAGAAGGAGAAAGAGGTTGTAGAAGTTCAAGAACAACCAAAGGCATTAAACCTCTTTGGTTTAGGGTGGTGTAGTGGGATTGGCAAATAGGATTATACCTATTTACATATATTAAGTAGAAGTGATATAAAGTGTATAGTAAAGTCGGAGGCATTTCCATATTTGTGCATCATATGTAGTGCACAGGAACCATTGGTTTTAAAAGAGGGACGCTTAAGAAAAGAGTCTACTATTGAGCAGGACGTCTGAGGAAAGGCCTCGTCTAATATTTATGGAATTATATATGAAAACAGGACACTTGTTTTCAGATTTAAAACTATCGCAAGGCAACTCAGCTTATTTGGCAAATAGTTGGTGATGATATATAGTGTTTCACATAATAAAAACCTGTGAATCACATGTGATGCACAGAGTGTAGTGCAAATAACTTATGATTTGTACATTCTTATTATGTGAAACACTATATATCAGCACATTCTGTTTGCCGAATAAGCTGAGTTGCATTGTAATGGTTATAAATCCGAAAACAAGCATGAATGTTTGGAATGTACACACGAAAATGCCTTGATCAGGCACAGAGTTAAGCTATCATATTCAGAATCCCGTTACACTCTAAGGGAGATAACTGAGTTCAGCCGAATATTTTAAATTCATATAAATCAAATTTTATTGGAAATCCGATTAACGACGTCGAAGCCAGAAAACAGGGAAAACTGTTTTGTAACTTCATTTTACAGCATCATCCAATTGATTAAGAAGCGCTTGATGCTGCCCATTCCTGCAAGTTATCAAATCAGCTTGGATTTTGTTATAGTGAAAGACACCTTGTCTAGATAATAGACTCTCCCATCTATTATAAGTAGGAGTCAGTAGTAGTCGAGGAAAGGAAGTAGTCAGCGACCACAACTCGATTACTCTGCGTAACACTTTATTACAAGTTCCTAACGTTTCTGTACGTTTAACCTATTTAGGACGCATTTAGTCCGAATAAAGTTTCTATTGTGGAAATAACTCCCCAACAGATTTATATGGCTTTTCAATCAGGAGAACGAGTGAAGGGAAATAATAGGAAAAAAGAAATAATTGTATTGTGAAAATTTTAGTGACTGCAATTTCGTGTTTCCCTAAGTGATAATTCCGTTTTTATTTGCAGAATGGTAAAGACAAATTATTTCCCGGATTTTTATTAGAGACGACAATAAAATCCTCTCCCATTAATGTCGACATCAAAGCTGAAACTCCAGAAGACAATTCTCAAACAAACCCAACTTTTGAAAAGGTGAGTGTCCAATGCTGGTCATTATAACAGAAAAAAAAATGTTGATCATTTCTGTTACTATGAAAATGTTCTGTTTCTTTTAACAAAATGGCTTCCAAGCCTCATTTCCCTTATTTCTCCCAGGGTCCTAACGCTATATCTTAATTCATTTTGGTACAAGCGACTTTGTTTTAATATTGTTTCATATGAGGCAATGATATCATAGGTAGTATTTATTACCCGCAACCCACCTGTGTGTCGTTTGATACTTGAGCCCATTTTAAAATTCAGAGTCCCACATGACCCACACGAATACATGGTACTGCTCAGTATGTAAAAATAAATAAAATAACCACCAAAAAACAACAGTAGAAATTGCAAAAAGAAAACGAAATAAAAAACAAAAAATCAAAAATATTAAAATCTTTTTGAAAAAAATGTGATTCTGGTGTACCATGATCTCATAAGTAATCAATCATAGCATCCCAGTCTCAGTAATCCTCATAGAAAAGAAATAGAAAAACAACCCCCCTAGAGAGTTGTGTGTGGGCCTTGCAGACATGCCATCACAACTCTGTTGAGTCGTGTGGGAGCCAATGTGTTAAGTGATAAATTTAAATATAAAACCAATTTCACCTATAATGGCTATCTTTATATTTTTAACTTGTTCACTAAAACAGATGAAACTAATTGTTTTGATATTTTGAAAATATGAATGCATGAAAGAAGAATTCATATAAAAAAGTGAAGAGATTTTGAAATCAGTCAACACAGCAACAGTACATCTGCTCTGTTAGTAGCATAAGTTAAAGCTAACTAGAAAAACCTTGTTCAATAAGCCTTGGAGTTACTTCCATGATTCTCAATGTTCAACAAATGTGTCACCGGCAAGTCCAAAAAGCAGTTCCTTGTCCTGATTGAGATGTTTGATAATGAAATGAAAATTGTGATTTTGCCACTGTGTGTAATGCCATTAAGCTACAAAAGTCTTTTTAATTTTTTTCTCCTTTCAAAAATGCCCAGTGCTAAAAAATACAAACACTAAAATGTCAGGTTCCAATTTGGCAAACATGAACTTTTGTGCCTGCAAAGAAAAATAGAGTTTTTCCCTTGACACCACCACTATTATTTTAACTACCTTCAATCCTTGACAGTGTTTATTGTTTTAAAAAGTGATTATTAGAATTGTAATAAAACTTAAACATATGAAAGTGAATTTATATATTTTATTTGTTCTTGAGAATTGACAACAAAAATAATAAACACTATTTATTAGATTGTCTATTAGAATGGTTGGCAAAACATCAGCTAATTGCCAATAGATTCCAACCTTATAAAATGGTAAATAAGGATTTCTTTAGAGTTGGTTAACATTTTAATAATTTAGTAAATGTGTAAAAATTTATGAATAAAAATTGTTTTGTATTTATTTCTTTATAAATTGTAAATCATAAATATTGCATTTCATCACTTATAATCGTATTAGTTTTTAGACTGTTGTAAATATAAAATTATTTTAAGTAAACAATCTAATAAATAAATAGTGTTTAATACATGTTTCCCATAGGTCTGTGTAAAAATATTCCAGGAGTTTTCCAGGACTATGTTAAAAAGTTTCAAGGGCTGAAACTGACACATGCACACACAGTTAAGGGTCATCAATTTTAAAAACACAAACTTTGTGATTTATCTTTTAATAGTTTGATAGATGAGATGTTCAAGGAAAAGCTATAGCTGGTTACAATAATTAATGTCACATGGATCAGTTGAAAACTGAAGAAATCCAAGTGTTGAAGGCTAAAACACATTAAATGACAAAAATTTTTTTAATTTTTTCTCCTTTCTAAAATGCCCAGTGTTAAAATACTAACACAAAAATGCCAGGTTAGTATTTCTTATTGAGGATTTGGCAAACCTGAACCTTTGCGCCTACAAAAAAAACAGTTTTCCAATTGATACTATTATTATTTTAACTACCTTCACTCCTTGGCAATGTCTACTATTTTAAAAAAACAATGTTTAGAATTGTAATAAAACCTAAACATATGATGAAAGTGAATTGGTACATTTTTTTTTTGTTCTTTTATTGCAACAAAAATATTAACAGGATTTGTATAGGTGTTGGAAATCTTGAAAAGTCCTGAAAAATTGACAGAGACTTTTCCAGGGATTGAAAAGTCCTGAAAGACAGCAAAGCCCAATAGCTCCTTGAAAAGTCTTGGTATTTTCTAAATTGGGCTGCCCACACATCCCTTTTCTCAATTCATGAAAGTTAAAATGCCAAATCCCAGAAATCTGGATTTTTTACAAGCTAAAATTGTCCTTTAAAAAAATGTTTTTTAGTCGTCAGTAATATTTGGCATTTACAGTGGTTTGTTTCCTTGAGTAGAACAAGTTCATGATCTCATAGTTACTTCGGTATTTTCTCGTCACCTAGATGAGAAAGAAAGGGAGAAAGAATACGAAGGCGTGTTTTCACTTAGCTGCTACCCTATATGAAAAGAGGAAAAGCAAAGATAAAAGGCATCAGAGACAAGTAAACATCTCCATCAAAGATAGATTAATTCACACTCATTGAATTTGTAGTTGAAAGAAAAATAATAAATTATTTGACAGTAATAAAATACATTTTCATAGAAACTGTTGCTTCCTTTCTTTGCAGATTATCCTTTAAGCATAATCATGGAACTTAAGCTTTGGAAAGGAAGAGCACACTAAAAAGATATTTACATTTTCCAAACTGAATGAATTTGTAAGAATTTTGTCAAACCCAAACATGTATAACGATGCTGCAAAGATTGAGTGTGGATTTCTGGCAGATAACGCCATGCAAAATTTATCCAAAAAAGGAAATGTGTCAAGAAAAGATCTGTTTGCATGCAGAATTGCAACAGAGACAATGTACATCACCATCATTGAGAAACTTCTGGCAAAGTAACTGCTTTAGATCCCCTCTTGTAAGGTCATTTGCATGGCGGAACCCTGGATCCGTTTGTGAAAAAGAATTTGCCATAGAAGACAGTCTAAAAAGATGTCTTTCCCACATGATGGATAGAAAACAAGTCTGCAAGTCTGATTGTGATGACATCATCAGTCATTATAATGAGTTCGAAGAGGAGGCGGCTGCTGGAAATATTGCTTTCAATAATTTCATCAAACATGAAGATGTCTGGGCATATTGGTCTGCCTTTCTTTGTCTAAATTAAAAAAAAACACTTCTATAGCTTAATGTGCTTTAGCCTTCAAAATTTGGATTTCTTCACTGCTTTCAACTGACCCATATGACATGAATTATTGGAACCAGCTGTAGGTTTTCTTTGAACATCTCATCTATCAAACTATTAAAAGATAAAGTTTGTGTTTTATAAATTGATGACCATTCACTTTGTGTGTGTGTGTGTTTTGCCAACCATTCTAATAAACACTATAATAAATAGTGTTTATTAGTTTTGTTGTCAATTCTCAAGAACAAAGAAAGTGTATAAATTAATTTTCATATGTTTGGGTTTTATTCCAATTCTAATCATAGCTTATTAAAACAATAAACATTGTCAAGGAGTGAAGGTAGTTAAAATAATAGTGGCGCCAATGGAAAAACTGTTGTTTTGACACTCCGTTTTTTTAGACATAAAGTTCCAAGTTTGCCAAGGATTTTTTACATGATTTTGTTAAGAAAGGCTTTATGAAAGTAAGCTTTTTCAAAGCAAATGTATTTAAAATTTTATTGAAAGTATAACAAATTACCAACCAGTCTGAATTTTTTACTATAAAAATATTTTTTTGTTTTCATTTTTCCCTTTTCCTAGAAAAGGTACCAAGGAAAAATAAAGAAAAGTTTGTCAGGATCCAAATTTGAAGAAAGAAAAATAAAGGGAGATAATTTCTTCCTCTTAATTTCTAATTTTAAATCTGTTTAACATATTTGTGTATATTTTAATTCCAAAACTGTGCTTTTTTTTTTTTTTTTTTTTTTACTAATTTTGCATATCTCAGTCCTTTTTCCATTTTTGTAGCTTCCTGCTTTAATCTGCAAACTGGAAACCATGTCTTGTCTTTTCCAATATAAAAATGTATTTTGATTAGGATTTTTCTGTTATTTGGAATATTTAAGAACAACGACAAAGTTTCCAGCAGTTACCATGTTCTAACAATTGGATTCAGTCCAAGAGTTTTCATTGGCTTTAAGAAATTTTTGCTTGTTTGAAATGTAACAAAATAGAATTTCTACTTTTCCATTTCAGATTTCTTCGGTCTTCAAACTTGGCAATCTCATGAAGATTTTAGATTTGGTTGATGTTCATACAATTCCACTTTTCCTGATTAAACCCAAACTCTATAAATTGTATCCTTTCTACAAGTTTATTTGCAAAGAATATATCATTGATTTATTTGGAAGGGTAACTATTGTATTTTTCAACCACCAATTTATAATGTTGACTTTCTTAGTTTCAGGCACATTGTAGAGTTTGTATGACTTTTTGTTTTTTTTTATTTCTACATTTTCCTAGATATTTAACAGCCATGTTGATATTTCATTCTGTTAACATGAACATCATGTAACAGGAATGAATAAATTTTCATTTGACTTTTTATGGATGTAACAGCTTTTTAAATTAGCTGATTAATTTTCTTAAATTTTATATTTTATATTTATATAAAATATTTACTTCTATGCTTAACTTGCACTTCAAATTGCTTATAGTTACATTTTCTTTTTTATTTACTTTTAAGAAGATAAAAGTTTTTTAGATATGATAAAATGAATTACCAATATAAAATATAGGCACACTTTAACCTTCATGCCTGCAAAACACCAGAATGTCAAAAAAGACGTTTTTTCCCATGACACTGCTATTATTTTAACTCACTATCCTCTTTGGCAGTTTTTATTGTTTTAAAAAGCAATGATTAGAATTTTAAGAAAACCTAAAATATGATGAATGTGGATTTATACATTTTCGTTTGTTCTTCAGACTTTACAACAAAAATATTAAACACTATTAGATTGTTTATTTACAAGATTCTAAAACCTAATACAATTAAGACTAAAGCAATGCAATATTTATCATTTCCTTATTCATAAAGAAGTAAATATGAAAAATTTTTTATCTATAAATTTATAACGTCCTACGAGTCTGGCATCCCATTCCCACCCCTTCACCGTTGAAACTGTTAGATGTAGACGTCTCTTCTACTCCAACAGCTTCATGTCTCGCACATCTCGCCTGTGGAACTCCCTTCCTTATTCCTGTTTCCCTGACTATCTCCAACTATTTAAGTGTAACGTCAATCGACATCTCCAGTTGCCTTGATCTATCCACTTCCCTTCTCCACATCCTTTCACCTTTCATTCCTATCTGCTCTCGCTCCAAATCTTCTGTAACCCCCTTACCTTGATCGATCCACTATCTTTCTCCACATCCTCTCCTTTACCACTCCTACCGGCTCTTCCTCCAAACCGTCTGTAACCCCTTGCGTGCTAGTGGCTTCCAGCCTTGCTTGGGGTGATAAGCTTAAAAAAAACAAAAAACATTTCCTAATTGTAAAAATATGTGAACCAACTTAATCCTTATTATTTACCATTTTATAAAGTTGAATCATTTAGCAATTAGCCGATGTTTTGCTAACCATTTCACTAAACAATGTAATAAATAAATAGTGTTTATTATTTTTGTTATCAATTCTCAAGAACAAAGAAAATGTATAAATTCATTTACTCATGTTTGGGTTTTATTACAATTCTAATCATCTCTTTTTAAAACAGTTAAAATAATAGTGTTGACAATGGAAAAACTATTCTTTCGACACTCGATGTTTTTTGCAGACATGAATGTTCAAGTTTGGCAAAAAATGGATAATTTCTTAGTGTGCTTGTACATCAAAAAATCTCTCTTCAAAAAGCAAATCTTTGTGAAATCTGATGTTCTTTTTATGTTACATAATTTACATTATTCGGACTGTTATCCTTATCTTTATTGCCATATTCACAATGTTTCGGCCATTGTATGCTCCATCTGTCTTCAGGTGATTGGAATTTTGAACCGAACCTTTTATTTCGTCCACTGGAGTAGAGTGTTCTAGTTCCATGTACCATACCTCTTCCAGATGTCTTAGTTATTTCCCTTTAACTCAACTCTCCAAGTTTTTTCTTTTTTTCAATACCAGGCTACAGCAGTGGTGAACTAAAAAACTTGGAGAGTCGAGTTGAACGGAAATAACTGAAACATCCAGAAGAGGCATGACATGTGGAACTAGAAAAATCTAGCCGGTGGACAAAATAAAAGGTTTGATTCAAAATTCCAATCACCTGAAGAAGGCCGGAACGTATAATGGATGAAACATTGTGAATATGGCAATGAAGATGAGGATAACAGTCTGAATAATGTAAATAATCATAATACCTCATCTCAGAGATATAGATAGAACTATTTTTATTTATTCAACTTTGCTGCTCATTTTGCTATTTTTTTCATTTTTTTCCTGAACTTTTCTCAGGTCATTGCAAAATTCAAATCCTCATTCCCAAAACATCTTGCAATACTTTTCTAGCTTGGAAAAGGTAAGTGTAACAAAATTTGTCCCCAACTCAATTCGTTAGGACACCCATGTTGTCAACTGCACTGTAAATAATTTTATTCAGGCCTGAAACAACTGGAGTTTTATGATTAGTTGTCATTGACCATCTGTATTGCATCTGAAGTCAGAATATGAAAATTTCAAAGCAATCACCTGCTATTCATAAGTTGGAAAAAGAAATTAAAATTTGTAACTAAATAAATAAAAACTTTAGGGATCAAGTAACATTTAACCAGAAGGTAGGGAATTCCAATCAGGTCGCATTCTAAATAGGGAGTCACAAGCTGTCCATTAGGACAGTTGGATTCATTGAGAGTCAGTAAAAGATTGTCTGAGAGATTTCATATGTTCACATAAGTAGCCATGTTTGTTTTATACTAATGTTTCTAAATACAGTTCCTTTTGATGTGTCATAATTTGTGCAGTTTAATTTAGAAATTATCACATTTTTTTGACATATTTTATAAATGTAAAAATTTATACAAGGCTCTTTTACTGTAGAGCGAAAATTGATTTTCAGAGGGTTCAAAGTTTAATTTTTTAAATGATGAAATCAATGGATTTTTGGTGCTATGTGCTTAAAACATGTTTAACTGAAAATTCTAAACTGAAGCCACCAATATGGATCCAGATTTTCTAGACTTGATCCCAAAATCTTAATCTTTAAGTGTTCAAGATGTGAGGAAACTGTGCAAAATATATTTTGTTATAGATGCCTTTTGTAGTGAAAAGAAAGATAGAAAGATAGCATGTTTTGATGAGTTGCTTTTCTAACATGTTGAGAGAGTGCCACTCCCTAATATAAATATTGGATGATATTTTACCAGCTTTCAAAGCAGGAGGTTAAAGTTCACTTGGACTGAAAAGAGCAATTCTTTTTAGAAAATTTGTATGACTGAGACCAGGAAACAAAAATTTCTGTGTGAATTTCTAGGACGAGTAGTTATTTACAGACTAACGTCCTTGGCTTTTTTGTTACCATTGTTTTGGCTGTTTGACTTCTGACATTCTTCAAGTGTCTTGTCAATCTGAGTAACCCTTAGCGAATTATGAACAGAACCCTTTATTTAATCTATGGGGATAAATTGTTCTTGTACTGTTGGATAATTTGTTTTGTTCTTATTTTTAGTGCTGCTCACTTATTCCTTACCCTGTTCCCACTGCTCAGTTGTTTCACACCCTGTCCCCACTGTTTTATGATTAGTTGTCATTGACCATCTGTATTGCATGTGAAATCAGAATATGAAAATTTCAAAGCAATCACCCGCTATTCATAAGTTGGGAAAAAGAAATTAAAATTTGTAACTAAATAAATAAAAACTTTAGGGATCAAGTAACATTTGACCAGAAGGTTGCTCAGTCGTTCCACATCCTGTTCCCACTGCTCAGTTACGCCTCATCCTGTTCCCACTGCTCAGTCATCCCACACCGTTTCTACTGCTCAGTCGTCCCACACCCTGATCCCACTTCTCAGTTGTTCCACACCCTGTTCCCACTGCTCAGTTACCCCTCACCCTGTTTCCACTGCTCAGTTACCCCTCACCCTGTTCCCACTGCTCAGTTACCCCTCACCCTGTTCCCGCTGCTCAGTTACCCCTCATCCTGTTCCCACTGCTCAGTTACCCCTCACCCTGTTTCCACTGTTCAGTTACCCCTCACCCTGTTTCCACTGCTCAGTTATCCCTCACCCTGTTCCTACTGAGTCTAAGTCTGCATTACCTAACCCAAGGATTGAACTCAATTACTGTACCACAAAATTTATGAACCAACCAACCATGGAACTGATACCTGAAGATGGCTGAAAAGTGATTGTAACAACAAAGATTTTTTTTCAGGAATTCTCAGTGACTTCACTGAACGATCCAGGAATGTGAAGGTTATATATCGGCCCATTTCAGGCAATAAACATGGGAAGAATGTCTACACTAACACCATCAAATCATTCTTCAGAAACGCCAACATACAGATTGACCATTCTGTGTTTGGTGTGAAATTCAAACAAATATCACCTGAAGAAGGATGGAGTGTACAACAGCCGAAACATTGTGAATGTGACAATAAAGAGGAGGACAACAATGTAAATAGTGTAAAAAGGTTTTACTTGTTTATGTAAACCTTTCAATATAATTTCTGCATATGTGTTAGATTATTCGTTCATTGTATTTTTTTTTTTAAGTAGCTTCATTCTAACTTGCTGCTATTACGTACTTTTATGATATATGCAGTATTCAGTTTATTTGAAAGGCATTATCTGTTGTTATTTTCTTTTTGCAGATAGCTATGATTGTAAGTGTGCCTAGATATAAAGCAAACTCAACCATTCCTACTTACAGTTCTATGGAACTTGGCACTTCAGCATGGAAAGAATGTGTGATGGCTGATTTAGCTCAGGGTAACAATATTTTCTGTAATTGCAGAAGTATTTGTTGGCATTATTGTTTCATGATCACTATTGTATTCAAGACGATTCCTTCGTACATTGTAGATTTTAATCTTCATTGAAATTCTCACTAATATTAATCTATGAAGAAGCTCTACTTGCTCCCTTTTCCTCTAACAAATCTCTTTTGTTAGTAAAATTTATTGTCTTTGAAACTTTAGTTTTAGTTGGTAAAATCTGTTGTCTTTGAAAATTTACCATTAGCCAGCAAAATTGGTTGTCTTTAAAAACTCCTTTTAATGATCGCATCAAGTGCATCATTTTCATATTAATTTGTTTGTTATTCCAAAGATTTGAAACAAAATGAAAAAATATTGCTATCGAGCTTTGAATAAATTTTATACTTTCATTTCCATATTTTAAAAATATGATAATCAGCCTTTAGGGTTTGCTTTTTAGAATTCAATATTATAAGTTTATTTTTCATTTCATAGAAATCAATTTTGTAAAACAATACGTCCTTCATACAGAACATAGACTTTGCTGGTGTTGAGAGATTTTCAAATTTAGAATTCTTTTTCATTTTTCAGATGCCGTACCTCATTATAACCATCACAATAATGATGTTGATGTTATGCATATGGTGTTAATCCACAAGGATTCTGCATCATCCATTGTTGATGGTCAGAAAGTTTTTTCCCATTCTCTTCAAGCTTACCTATTGCGTTCAACATCAGAACTTAGTGGTCAAATGATGGACGTTTTGCATCTGGCACCTCCGTTGTACTTGAATGATGAAGACCTTCCTGAGCCACTGCTATCGGATTTACCTGTGATCAGTGGGAAAATGCTTCATAAGATGCACACCCAATTGGCCAAGGCACAATTTACTGCTCTCAAATGTGAGTTGTCTGTTGAAATTATTTTACTAAAGACCAGAAATGTTCTTTTATGTCAAGTGAATCATTTGCCGGTTGACAATATTTCTAACAGCTTAGGTGAATGGTTAATAAAACTCAATAAAAAAACAATAAAACTCTAGTTGTAAATTTAGAGTTGGTACCCTTCAGATCTTTTGAATTGTCTGCTTTTTACAAATTATTTTCAGTAGTATTTTATATTACAAATCTTAATGTTTTTTTTTCTTTCCTTTTAACTACTCTCTAGTTTTTAACCTTGTTTAAGAGTTGGTACCCTTCAGGTCTAATTTTTGTTTTTTAGAGTTTGTACCCTTTATGTATAATTTTTGTTTTTTAATCTGTTTAAAGGCACTATTCATGCCACTATTTAAAGTCTTTGTTCACAGACGCAGACAAGTTCATCTTCAAGAGGGGTGGTAGGTTTCCGACACAACAATATATATAGCTGAAAGAGAAAAAAGAAGAGAAAAGAATGGGAGAGGGTATAAGGAGATAAGAAATAACCACAATATTTGACACATACACACATGGACATACACACACACACACACACACACACACACGGAAAAAAAAAAATCAACCTCACACCAATAACTATTGCATAGATTAATGTTTTACATAATGTAAAAATAACAAAAATGAGAAAAATCTGCAGTCTATTGCTGAAACCTCCTGACGAGTGGACGGAACGATTGCAGAATGTTTTGTTTATGAAACTCCAAAAGTTGAGGTACTGAATATAGCATCTACCAGCTAAGAGATAAATTTGAATTTTATATATATATATATATATATATATATATATATATATATATATATATATATATATATATATGATGAAAAAATATGGAAAAGACAGAACAAAATCCGAATATGCAAGTTCACTGTTTTAATGTTGTTTTACTGTTGACATCAGACGTTTCGGTCTAATAGACCATCTTCAGGACATGGTTATTGGAAACATACTTAGGATTAACGATATTTAAGTCAACATGAAGAGACGATAGACACAAGACTAGTCAGAAGCAGAACAACTGAAATTCTAAAGTCAGCTTTCCCTTTTTTTGGATTTTCATCATACCGTCGGATCTTCATCCACATATTTGCTTACATATATATATATATATATATATATATATATATATATATATATATATATATATAATTGTGTATTTGGGAAGCAATCTCTCTTTTATACAAGTTTCATTAAAATGACCTACAATATACTGCTGTTAAGTTTCTTATTTAATTTTTCTTGTGTTTTCTTTTTTGGACATAAATTATGTAGAAATTTTCCAAATGTTTTTGTAGCCATCATCAAGGGTGATTTTATTTTTTACTTTTAACTGAATGTATGGATTGTTTTATGTATGTATCTAGAGTTATAGGAATGATTTATTTTTCAAACACTGTCAGCACATTCTGGCCATGTTCATAGTTGATATTATTGCGTGTTGCTTTTTTTAATTAATAATGCTTCCATTATTTTTTTACATGTGGATGAGGCTATTATATTTGTATTATCAATGAGTGTTGTGGATGGAGTCTGGTAGGTCTCCATGTACAATTAATAGAAGAAAAAAATCTCCCTACATATATATATATATATATATATATATATATATATCAAGAACAGCATTGGAGAAATTGTATGACAAAGTATGTAACAAGTTTACTTGTGATACGTTTCATCATTCAGGATTTCATCAGACTAAACTTGTTATATTGGTAGGACTTATATACTAAGCAGAGAGGTGCTAGGAGTTTTGGAAATTTTATCTTTTACTTTTTTATAATCAGCTGAATTCATTTAGAGCCTTTTTCTTTTTATCACTTTTGTAAGTAGATCTGCCAGGAATGGTGAAATGTAAAAGCCAGATGTCATTGCGATTAAAGCACTCTTTAGACATTGTAGTGAATTATTTTCTCCTTTAATCAGAGTAGCACAACTCTGACTAAAAAAATTCTACTCTGATCAAAGGAGAAAATAATTCACTACTTCGTACAATTTCCACATATATATATATATATATATATATATATATATATATATATATATATATATATATTTAGGCAGCAAATTCTCTTTTAGGCATGTCTGATTGAATAAATTACAGATATTATATCTGCTAATTTTTAACAAAATCCGTTCATACTCACGAATAACCTTCCATGAAGTGATGTTAAAGGATGAGAGAAATGTGCTGTGTTTAAATTTCTTTTATTTTCATTTCCCAAGTACTTTCGATCCTTTTCCAAGGGGTGCAAGTAATACAAGTTGTTCATTAATATAAGTATTTATACGAAGTTGTGCATTGTTATCCATTACCGTAATTTTTTCATTATTCGTTTAAGTGCAGAACAGTTGACAATGTGCTGAGCGTTCATTAGAATGTGAAAAAAATCCATCATGAAATTTTTTCTCTCTATGTTATAATGTCAGGGTCATTAAATAATTAAATAATTAAAGCTTGAAAAAAAATGTTCCTTTACAGGCATTTCAGAACATTACTGCAGTATTCATAGTTGATTCTGTTATGTGCCAACTTTAATTTTTTAATATGAATTGCTTCTAGTATCTGTAATAATCTAGTTTTGTTGTTTTCATGGTGTAAGATAGTTGTGTTGTCGATTAGGAATTTTTTATATTGTGAATGCGGACAGGAATGTTGTAGATGTCTCGAAATGGACAAATGGTCAGACGTATAATGTAAGCCTTCTTGTTACTGGATTTGTCGTGTACCTAACATATATATTTGTTTTTGTTGGAGATTTTTTTCAGTTGTGAACTTACAAATCTAAAATTTTGGCATTTTGGTGGCTGGAGTACAAGGAGTGTAAATGTGAAGTGTGGGGGAAAGGAAAATTATTTACGTTCACACTAATGTCCATATTATCACAATGTTTCGGTTGTTGTACCCTCTGGCCTTCTTCAGGTATCTGTTGATCTGGGTGACCGTCAGTGAATTTCCAACTCAACCCTTTATATAATCTATGGAAGTAGATTGTTCTTGTTCTGCTGTCCATGTTTAAGGATATCTCATCTTTTTTAGTACTGTTCAATTATTGTTAACAATGAGTCCAAGTCTGTACTACCTGGCCCAGTGATTGAACTCTCAATTACTATGCCAGCAAAATCATGAACAACTATATACAATATAACAATATCTAATAGTGTAAATAATAACTTCTCATCTCAGAAATGCAGACAGAAAGAAAAATTGTTGAGTGAATAGGTTAGTAATTATGACTAGCTTGGCTAAAAGTGTTACCTGTCTTCCTCTTCCACCATTTTTGGCCTTGTATTCTGTTTGTTGGATTTTTAATAATAGATAATAAATCTGTATTCAGGGCTGGATTATGACCTTTTGGGGACCATGGGCTAATGAAATTTTGGGACTCCCACTTCTGAGGGTAGCCACCTTGTAGGTCACCTGCACATGTCTCGAATATTTTTTTTACTTGTGATATATTTCAGTGATATTTACATAGCTTGAAGTAAACTTATTGCAAATTCTTTGAATAAACTAGAATACTTTTGTTTCTTAATAAAAATATTGTTTAAGAATTATTTTACTATTTATTGCAAACCAAATCAGCACATATTTCAACACAACCATAATAAAAAAAGATTTTTTTTTATGACTAGCATTATAACCAAACTTGATTGGCTCCAGGCTGTAGTCTATACTAATGTATAGAATAACCCGGCCCTATCTGTATTGTACCAATTTCATGTGTCATATCTTTCTACAAATTTTGTTAGTCCTTGATTTGTTAGGTGACATCGTTATCATCATCATCATCACTATATTTTGTAGCAGAGAATTAGCATTTATTTTTTACTAGAATTAATATTAACAGTGATTGGATTTCTCAAAGGACACCCGTTTGATATTGATAAGTCAGTTATGTGCCATACGTGATACACGCTTAGGCGATCATGTATCTTTTGATACATGACTGACAAGGCAGATTTTTTCCCGCAGTAGGTTGCCATTTCTTTCTGCGGTAGACCAGTTGCCACCCAAGGCTATAGAACCCAGTCTTTCTTGCTATTTACCTATAGCTGGGGGAGAAGAAGAGGATTCATATCTTTCCCAAGGTTATTCACATATAAGTGACTGTAATGGATTCAACTAATCCAAGCCGCTATCCATTACTCCACCGTACCTCCTGATATTGATAAGGCAGACCCTTATTAAACCCTTTTACAGCTGTATCCATCTTTTCTCAAGTTTTCAACAATAATTGTAATATCATAAACAAATGCACAATGTTTCTGTCACTGTGTATTCACATAAGCCATGTAGCATAACATGCTTCCATTATTTTTTTTTCTTTGAGGTCAATGAAATTTTAGAAGCAAACAATATTTGCTTCAGGAGAAAATACACTTTGTTCTCATTTGAAAGCAGAAACAATTATTAGATGAAATTTATAATCACTAATGTCTGACTAAATATTAAGTTTAAACTAAAAACATCTGACTTTTTATACTGCAAATAAAAAGCATAGTTTTTATTTTTTTCCTTTTCAGATTGTTGTGAAACCAGTTCATCTCACACATCACTAAGTTCTCAGGATTTATTTCAGTTCCTTTCACTCATCCAAAAAGAGTTCATTGAGAAAGTTCAAACCAAAATGCCATTGATACCATCTTTACCACCCTTTAAAAGGAAGTTTTTAACATGCAACTTTGGGGGTAAGTTTTTTTCTTTAAGAATAAGAAAGCATAATAATGGGTAATTTCTGAGTTCCATAGCACCTCCTCGAATCATTGGAAGCTATAAAAATATCAGCTCAAAGCTGAGGTGCTTTTCTATCCATTGCTTCTTTTGTCAAATCCAAAATTGTTTGGGGGCTTAAGAAAAAGGAAAAGTTCAGAAAAAAGATAAAATTATCAAAAGGTTTATGGACCCAGTGTGGTAACCATTGAATTAATATACCACACATATCGTTACATACAGGCACTGGTTAAAATGTAACTGTCACCTAGTAAATTTGAGTTCAATCCTGGAGTCAGCTAGTGAAATCCACGTACACTGGTTCAGCAGGAATGGGCAAGAAACCATTTCACAAGGACAACAATGTTATAACGAGCATTTGGCTGGAAAGGAAAAGAACAAAAAGGATTAAGTGCCAGGAGTTGACTGATTCTTTTGGCTTGGTTGGCCCGAGGTCAGGCCTGGGTTGAGGTCTTTGATGTTCTGTTGATTGGGTAATGACACTGAAGTGCTGAAACTGAACTGCCTGTCATCAGCAATGAGTGCTGTTTTTATATCTTTGTTTTAATTGGGACATACTTCTTTCTTTTTTCTTTTTTTTATGGGAGGGAGCATTCATGATTGGCTGTTGACTTTTATGATTTTTGTGGACATTTGTTTTGTGGACCAGATGTGAGGCTCAGAACCCCTGTGCAGAAGACTTCTTTTCTTTTTTGCTTTCTTTACCTCCAGCTGACATGTCTGGTGAAATGTATTCGTGAATCAGAATGAGATCTTGATTAAGTAGTATAACAGCAACAATCCAGCACTTACAAGATATCCTCTACCAGATAAAATAACTAACAGCTGTGGATGACCAATTGGTACTTAGCTGAAATGTTACATCTATGATAACGTCTATAACAACTAAAGATGAGAATGCAAGTTCAATTAAATCAAACAATTATAATTATAATTATACACTAAGATGATTTTCCTTTTGTTCCCTGTGAATTGATAAAAATTTGCTTGTTAGGCATAAACAGAAACAATGGCATGACTATTATATGTATTGATGTGCCAGAAATCCTCTTTATTTGTATATTTAGGAATATTATGATCAGTAAATCGTAATACCTCCAAAGATTTTCTGAAAAAGTGCATACCATGATGAAAAAAGGCCCCAAACTTGATAAAAACAATGTTTTATCGTTGAAATGCTTGTGTTATTATTAAGAGGAAACATCAAAATATTTTTTGATTATTTTATGAAATTTTTTAATCCTTTCTAGCACGTTGTGAAATTTTGGTTAAAAATCATGTTTTCTTGCATCAGTGGGTGGGCCAAAGATTAATATTAGGAAACTTTTTTGTCTTTTTTGCAGTAAAAAATACATTATTTTAGAAGTTCTTGCAAAAATCAAATAATTGCCAGATTTTGATAAAATTTTCAGGACTTATTCACATATGAATGAAATTCATTTTTTTTTTAGAAAATCTTGGTAAAATGATTTTTTTCTACATCTGTTACCCCCCACTTATTTTTATAAAATTATTATATTAAGGACCTCACCCACTCGCTATTGCTTCGCAAAGTAAGATATATTCAGGACTTGAAATTTGTTTGAAACAAAAATTTTAAATGAACATTTCATTCATAAATTGGCTTGTTATAGTCAAGGAAAGTTTTACAAATAGATACCAACTTGCTGAAAGCCAAGTAAAATGCAAATTTCAAACACTTTTCTGCACTATATAGGAAGATATTCCTGAACTATTTTTGATATTAAAATCAAGACAATCCTCAAATAAAAGAACAGTAATGAAGGACATATTTAAAATCAATATGCAAATTAGTTATACCTGAAGTTGGTTGTTTTATGGCATATCACCCTCAGTGGGTCATTTAATGCCAACAAAATTTTGAAATAGATTCACGGCGATAGTTTGGTAAAAAAAAAGGTGTGTATGTATACATCTATATTTGAACCATTTTTCAATCACTCATATTTTTGTGTATATTTTTCCTTCAAAAATTATTGCTGGTAATAATTTTTTTAATTGCAAAGTATTTCTGGTATTAAAACCTATTTTAACACAAGTTTGGGTGTTAACTATTTGCCCATAGCTGGGACCCTAACAGGTGCTACCACTCCAGGTCAGGGTGGACCTGGGAACACCAGCAATTAAGAGGTGGTTCCACACTCCTCAAAACCTCCTGATCAGAGGCCTTGCTGTTGGATGTAGTTTATTGTCTTACCCAGGACGCGGATGTCATACCCAGGACGAAGTTATACCTAAAGCGTTATATTGCCTAGGAGTAGATAATAAATAATACAGATAGTGAGCGTTTAGTGTGTAAATCGGTCTCTTCAGTGGTTTGTAACACATTACTTATCATCTCTCAGTTGCGTTTCTGTCTTTGAGCAGAATGCGCTCAGAGGCGGCTCTGTCAAAGGACAGAGTCGCAACTGAGGAAAATTATACTGAGGTGCCCAGCCCTAGGGAACAGCTGCCCGAGGCCTCTCATTGCACCAGAGAGAGGGATCATGCTTGCACCAAGGTCAGCGTAACTGGGGCTTGGGGAATGTTTGTTCCTAGCCTGGGTGTATGCGCTCAGGCTCCCTACATTAAACTGACCATGTGTCACAATGCAACTTTGTTTGGGGCCGAGTAAATACCAAATTACTATAAAGTATAGCTGGGCTTTTTTAATCTCAGAATTCGTAGGAGAATTGAGCTCTGATTTTGCATGTATTCAAATAGATTCCACAAAATAGGTTTTACTTAATTAGCTATTATGTTTCTCTGCCTCTTCAAATGTTGAATGTATAACTAATTCTAATTTCTATTTTCCCATCTTTACACTATATTAATTTTATCTTATAAATTGTCCCCTGTTCTGTAACCCATGAAATAAAAATAATTGTTTGTATGGAAAATAAGGATCTATGTACATCAAATCGTCTTTAAGTGGCAGCAGAAGAATTATCGTTGAACTTTTAAAAGGTAGGCTTGAACATTAATTTAATACTTAAATGCAGCGATCAATTTCGAGTTCTTCTGTAGTTTATTGATTCCCATCACATCTATTCCTCCCTAACTATTGTGATGCTGGTCAAAGCAAGAATCCTCCACAGGAACTAGCTTAAATGCCACCTGATAAGGCGGCTTTTAAGCTAGCTGCAATTTTGGATACAAAAGGAAAATAAGAGTTACTCCCTTTGAACCATGAAAGCAATGATAATGGTGTATATATTAATATATATTTTTAACCTCGCATAATCTGCCAACTCTGAACCTGAGCTCAATAAAAATCATTCCCCACACCTAACTTTCTAGGGCTTTTGAATAAGCTGTGAATCATTGAAATTGGACCAGTGGGAGAGGAGGAGTTACTTGGACACACGCACGCACAAACATACACACATACACTGTACTTTATATATATGATACTATTGTCTTAAGAAAAAATCTTTTTGATAGATAATTAATTTTTTTAAGAATTGTTTACATTTTTAAAAATTTTAATTATAAAAATTTATTGAGTTTTAAATCTAAAATTCTGTATTTCAGCCTTTTAGATGATATTATTTTTAAGTGAAAACTATATTTACTAATCATAAATGGAAAAGCTTAATGCAAATCATTACACACCATTATTTTTTAAAGAATTTAAAATTGTTTTGTATGTGTATAAATGTGCCAATTTTTTGTAAGTATGGGCATCCATACACAACATTATCAGAAAATAAGGGCGATAACTGTAGTAAATTTAAAGCCAACATTTCTAAAATTCAATAAAACATTAGATTACAGTTACTATTTTCTAAAATTTTCAAGATAACTGAATGCTTAAAAATTATATGAAAAAGGCACTCACATCATTTTCTTCAATTATGTTTTACAGATAAAGCCTCTATAGAACAACAATAGATCTGTCATCAGGATATCAACACAGCTACTGTCGTGTTAAAAATGCATTTCTGCAATATTTTGAACTTAAAGTAAATAATATTTGTTTCAAATCAGATTAATTATACTTTAAATCAGTTAATCTTCAAATAAAGTTTCAGAAAAGTATATTTCAATTTTTGAAAATTTTTTAATAAAAAGAATTACATTGTTACTAAAAAAGGATGTTTAGCAAAAAAAAAAACTCAATTCAGTCAATGTAAATTAGTTTTTGAAATAGAGCAATATCATGTTTTTTTGTAGAGGTTTCTACTTTTAGTGACTTATTTCCTTCCTTAATTTGATTTGTTCGCATTTCATATTTATAGAAATGGGCCTACATTGAAATGGTTAATTTATAACTTTGTTAGTATCACTCAGTTAAAAAATTCACAAAAAACATTTTCTTTTCTTTCTACAGAACTAGACAGTCAACCATTGTCCTGGTCGGAAAGGTTATACATCAGTCAGTTAGAATCTGTCAAGAAAGCTATTTGCCGTTTCCGATCATTTGATAGCCTCTCTCTTTCGTCACCATTTATTCCTTCAGAAGGTAAGTAAACATTATTTTTACCCTCAAACTCTTTTAAAATTCATCATTTCTTGTAAAAAAAAAAAAAGAAAAAATTTAATATCATCATAAAAATTGTCCTCAGCTAAACAGAAATGAAATTATTTTAATTTTACCCATTTCTTTTTGTTGAAAAACAACTCTTCTTGTATTATAAAATTATTTCTCTCATATATATATATATATATATATATATATATGAATGAGAGAAAATAATTTTATATATAATTTGTATATGTGTGTGTGTGTGTATGTATATATCTGCGTGTATATGTATATATGTGTGTATATATCTAAGCATATGTGTGCGTGTATGTATGTGTGGTATATATATATTGTGTAGATATGCGTGTATATGTGTGTGTGTGTCTGTGTGTGTGTGTGTATACATATATGTGTATGTATATGGGTGTGTGGCCGAGTGGTTAGAACGCTCACTTTCTAACCATGAAACCCGGGTTCAAATCTCACCATGGTCGATTTGTCAAGAAGAAGACTTCCTGATGTTATCAGGCTGGATTGACATTGATCCCAGCCTGGGGCATCTTTGGAAAGTGCCTGAAAACCATACCACGGGTTGACTCAAGCCTTGTGAGTGAAATTGGGGACTGTCAATAGCTGTGCTAACATGAGGCGACAAGTCATCGTGGCCAAGAGTTTGAGTGCACTGGCCTTGTTCAAATCATGCTAAATAACATACTTTCTCCCAGAAACTGTAACTAAGGTCTTCTCAGCATAGTTGCAGTATAAACCACA
>OZ038508.1:82405450-82452950 GCA_964036315.1 Acanthosepion esculentum | reverse complement strand
GATTACTTGTAATTGCATGCATGAGTCTCAGTAGTGTAAATAGTTATAAATAATTATTGACCGATTTTATGATTTGGATATTTTCCCATTATATCAAGTATTAAGAATATAGTAAAGTAGGGACGGAAATTGGAGGAAAGAGTTATCAATGATAATGTCTTCAACTCGAATCTGTGATTACCTCCCTTTAGCCTTCTCTATTTTTTTATTTTTAAATGTACTTTTTATCACATAAATTTGGTGAGGTACAAGCAATTTTTCTTTCTGAAAATGCGTCCGGGAGAAAAAAGTTTGGAAACCACTGCTGATTGATGCGTCTGTAAAAAACATAATTTAACAGTATGTGGTAATGATACTTCCTTCTTCATAATTATTTATTGGGAGATTTTTTATGTTATAAAACATTGAGACGGAATTACTATTCTAGGCATATAAAAATGTCCTCGACCAAAACTGCAAAATATTTTGTTTTTACTTCTTCATATCATGTCAGTTTAAAATTCATCATAATACTTTTTTTTTTATTCTTATTATTTGAAAATTTATATCCTTTGGAGTTATAAATTCAAAATCTTAAATGCTCTAACA
Source organism: Acanthosepion esculentum (assembly GCA_964036315.1). Classification (NCBI taxonomy): domain Eukaryota; kingdom Metazoa; phylum Mollusca; class Cephalopoda; order Sepiida; family Sepiidae; genus Acanthosepion; species Acanthosepion esculentum. The sequence goes on along the minus strand of OZ038508.1, from coordinate 82,452,362 downwards.
GTTGAAAATTTATTTAAATACCAAATGTTACTAAAAACAGTTTTAAAAAAACTCACCTGTTTACGGGTTTGGTTAGAATGTCGTGACTGGTCCATTTGAAAAGCTGTTTATCCCTGTTGGCAACTTTACTAACATTTACATATGGACATAAATGACTTTTCTTTGGACATAAATGACTTTTCTTGAAATAATTGTAGTTCAGTATTTCCAGCTGGTTAATCTTTGCTTAACAATGAAAATGCATTTTGTCTAATAGAAACAACTCCAACTGAAATTGATGAAATCCTCAGCCATTTTTTGCCAAATGGAAACGCTTCATGCACTTCACTCTCTCCTTTACTCAGCCAGGTAGGAACAATACATTTTGTATAAAGTCATTCCTTTTCTATTACAGGAGATTCTGTTCTCTCTCTCTCTCATATATATATATATATATATATATATATGAGGTGTGTATGAAAAGTAATAGGACTGGGTGTTCTGCGTGAGCTCTGGCCAAAAGAGGGATAAGCGGATTCTGTTATCATCTAACATGATATCTTGGGAGTATATAACTGTAATCTTAGCTTTCTGCAACCATTACATTTCTTTTTTCACATGCTTTTGTGGCAGGACAAATAGTGACAGCTTCAGCACAACAATGCCCCTGCTCACAATGCCCTGAATTATCGGGCAGTTCCTAGCCAAGAAGAACATTGCCCAACTGGAATAACGTCCCTCTTTACCTGATCTTGTTCCATGTAAGTCTTTTCTTTTCCCCAAGCTCAAGTGGACCCGTTTTGAAGGCATGGAGGCCTTCAAGTGGGCTATAATGACGGAGCTGAGGGGCATCCAAGACGAATCCTTCCAGCAGTGCATAGGAGCATTGCAGAGGAGGATGGAAAAATGCATTAGACTTGAGCGGGGGGGGGGGGGGGGCATTACTTTGAAGGGGGAACTATGTAGTTTGTCGTTTTGAATTGAAATAAATTGTTTGTGACACAAGTCCCATTACTTTTCAAACACACCTTGTATAATGTGTGTCTGTTGGAAAATGAATTTGAAGAGACAAAGTGAAAATGCTATAAAGCCATTTGTGTGAATGTTAATTTGGCTTAAGTATTGATATCATCTTTTTCCTTCTGTTCTCATGTTTTACAATAGTCATTCATTATAATATGAATTGATAATGTTTATAATGAACTTAGATTTCAGTAAACCTTCTGTATGGTTACGAGACCTGGACACTTTGTTTCATCAGGACATCAGACATCTGGAGCAGTTCCAGCAAACGGTGCTTCGAAGAATCCTTTGCATCAGTTGGGACGACCGCATCAACAACAACGAGCATTGAGGCTACAATTCTTCAACATCAACCTCTACTGGGCGGGTCACATGTCCAAAATGTATCCAACTTGACTCCCACATATAAACCTGTTTGGAAACCTCACCAGCAGCAAAAAGCTACACAGAGGCCCAAAACAATGTTTCAAAGATCTGTTGAAGACATCCCTGACACAGGCCAACATCGACTCTGGAATCTGGAAAACCGTTAATGTAAATCAGCCTTCCTGGCATCACAGCTGTTTGAGGGTTCCTATAGCCCTACTAAGCTTAAATAAAGTCTATTCAGGTCTGCTATGTTAAGAACTTTCTCTCCCAAGTATAAATCATCACAAAAATAGCAAAAGTCATTGTGTCACAGCCAATTTTCTCTGAAAAAAAGGATTTTCATACTTTTATAGTGGTAAAACAAGGAAAACATTCAAAAATGACAGTTTTGTCATCATCTGAATAAAATATCAAAGAAAGTTTTGATCTGAACACCATGAAACTAGGTATTTTCTGAAAGCAAACAGTATGTTCTTTTATTTCAAAATAAAATTGGCTTGTGTAATTGGGTAAAAAAATATTTTCAGGGGGTAAAATGTGAAAAAATAGTGAAAATTTTGCATTTTTTCTAAGTTCTAAACAAACATTTTCAATAATAATGGGAAATTAACCTTTTTTTTTTTAAAAATCAGAAAGTATAAATATAATTAAACAATTTCAGCCATTAAATTGAGTGTTTGAAGCAAAACAAAATTTTTAGGGGGTCAAAAATAATGCAAAATCTCCAAAAATTTCAATATTTCAGTATTTTAGTCCATTATCTGGTGAAATGTCAATCATAATTTCATGAAAGTGGGTACTTTCTGAAAGCAAACAGTATGTTCTTTCATTTAAAAGTAAAATTGGCTGGAATAATTGAGTCGAAGATATTTTCAAGGGGGAAAATGTGAAAAAATAGTGAAAATTTTGCATTTTTCTAGTTCTAAACAAAGATTTTCCGCAATAATTGGAAATTAACTTTTTTTCTTTGAAAAATCAAAGTATAAATATAATTAAACAATTTCAGCCATTTAATTGAGTGTTTGAAGCAAAACAAAATTCTTAGGGGGTCAAAAATAAGGTAAAATCTCCAAAAATTTCAATATTTCAGTATTTTAGTCCATTATCTGGTGAAATGTCAGTCATAATTTCATGAAAGTGGGTACTTTCTGAAAGCAAACAGTATGTTCTTTCATTTAAAAGTAAAATTGGCTGGTATAATTGAGTCGAAGATATTTTCAGGGGGGAAAATGTGAAAAAATAGTGAAAATTTTGCATTTTTCTAGTTCTAAACAAAGATTTTCTGCAATAATGGGAAATTAACTTTTTTTCTTTTGAAAATCAGAAAGCATAAATCATAATCAAATCACAATTGGACACTGTCAATTTCCAAAGTTTTTTCTTTCAAGTCCGTGGGACATGAATCATTTTGAAATTGTGTGACAAAACACAAACACTGTCATCAAAAAAGTGCTTAACAGCGCAAGGCATCAAAGGAAGAAATGCAGACAAGTCAAGAATTTTTGAGTTTTAGAAAAAAACTTTTTTTTCAATTTGAATGTTTTTATGACAAATATTAATTTTAGATTTTGCAAGAATAAGACTTCAATGAAGCAGATGATGATCTTGGTTGAATCAAGTCAATGCAGCTTCACACAGTTAAGAGGATCCAGATGCAGAGGGTTCATTCAGACAAGAACAAACACCACCTTTGTAAAAGTCATTACAAGCTTTACATTTTTTGGAAACAGGGACAACAACAGACCTATCCACTTCACCTTTAAGGGCATGCTTATGCATTAACAATTCTTGTTTTACACCAGGGTCCCTGACACAGGAATACGTACGTTGATCTTTTTTTATGAAGTGATGCAAACTCTCCCCACCTTCCTCGCTGAAAAGTCCTACACTTCGATGAATTCTGGCCAAACGAGGAAGATGAAAAATAAAATCATGGAGTTTTGCATTGATTGGTTCTGAGGGGAAATAGATGGGAAATTTTTCTCCCATTTTCTTGCAACAAAATTCCAGATCATCCAGTTGATGATCACTCAAATATGTTCGCAGTACCATGATCTGATGGGCCTTTGAATACACTTCAAAAAGTTCTGTCAAATGTTGGTCGACATCAGAATACTGAGGGGATAAGACATTGCAAAGTTTTGTGAAGTTGTAAATGCCAGCCTTATCCTTGGACAAAATAACTTTGCAGTGATTGCCAACAAAAAGGCCACCGTGGTATGCCTGTCTTTTTATGTCCATTTCCTGTAAAATTTGATCAATCTTTTTTTCTGTTGGCCCCACAGTGTTTTTCAGTTCCTGTTCAATAGACAAAATAGTGTCAGAGAGCTGTTTTAAATTATAATAAGTCGACTGTACATTTTTTTTATGTTCCTGACAACTATTTTCAGCTGTAAATTTGACAGGAAGTCCCCGACATTTGAGACAAGTATATTCAACCTCAGACATGTCTTCATCCGAAAGACCCTCACACATCATGTGTTGCCACTGAGCACATGAGTCACACATAACCCAGTCATCTCTGTATGAATCAGTGTCATATTTTGTGACAAGGCAGATTTCTGCTCCACATGATTGAAGAATCACTGAACTTTTTTTAGGGCGCCGACCTCTTTTACCACTCATTGCATTTTTGACTAGTTGTTCTAGTTCGAATGTCGCCGACACCCTGCTTTTATGTTTCTCCACAATTTCAACACGACTGAGAACATTTTGGGTGTTCAAAAGACGCTTGCAGTACCCGTCATGTTCACTCTGGGCCACCTGTTTTTCCGCAAGCATGTCGCTTTGTCTCTGTTTAAGTTCCAAAATTTTCCTCTCAACTTCTGTGGTAATTCCCAAAGTTTGATCAATGGCCCGGGCATATTTTTCCAAAATTTTAAAAAACTTTGCAACTACCCCGAGAGTCACATGCAAAGTGGGAAGAACAACATTGTCCAATGACTTTATAGGGTACACAGCACAGCCGATGACTGACAAATGATCTTTTCCTTTTTTCTTGAGCTTCCCGGCTTGCCGATCATCAGCAACATTTTCAGCATAATTCAACACATAGTCATTAATATGGCGCAGGGAAATATCACAGGACTTAGGAGTGTGCGGACTCCTAGGGTGGTTTCGGAGATGATCCAAACTAACCTGGTCATAAATAGAAGGGAAAGATGCAGATGCACCTTGATGACCCAGAGTTGCATAGAGGAATTTGTAATCACCTCCGAAAAGAACAGTGACAGGAAGTCCGCATATTTTGAAACTTGAGTCCTGCATGCGTTGAAAATCTTCCCCAAAATTCGACATGGCCTTTATTTGGTTTTCGTGTGTATCCTCAGCTGCAAACAAAGAATATATTTTGCATGAAAATGCTGACCCACTAATTTTTGGAGAACAGACAGAGAAATGAAATTTCATGCTCTTGTCTCCTTTGTCACCCGAAAAAAGGATAAAAACTTTGTCTGCTTGATCGAAACAGTCACTGTCTTTTTGCAGCATGCTCTGAATTGTTTGGGTCATGTATCCAAGCAGATTCTTCACCTGGGACACTGGCACCTCGACAAGTTTTCTTTGATCATCACCCTTATTTTTTGTGTCCATGAGTATAATTTTAGTTTCAAGTTCACTTTCAGGGCAGACAAGAGTTTTTTCATGAGAGCGCATGGATAATTCTGAAGGAAACATTTTTATTCCATAGGCTGCCAGAGTGGTTTTCAGACGTCTCAAAGTTGCCCAAGGAAAATCAAGACAAAGTCTAAGGTTTACCGCCTGAACAACTGTTAAATGCGGCCAGATTTTAGATTTGAGGCATTGTGCTACAGAATTTTGGAAAACATCATTTTTGTGGTGTTGAATATGGTGTCCAAAAAGCAAACCAATTTCATGCAAATAAGTTTCTTCATCAGTGTCTTTTTCATCGACGCCGGAAATTAACGCTGAGACAATATCCAACATCTTAGCTCGGAGATGCAAATTCTTAGATGTTATCTTAGAATTAGTTTTCCGTGCAACAGGTAAAGAAATAAAAATTCTGTCCTTATGGCTTTCATCCCAAAAAATAGATCCAGAATATCCATCCACTGGGGAAAACTGATTTTTTGGGATCAAAACTAAATTGCTGGTTTGAACCTTCTTGGACTCAAATCTATCAACAATTGTTGCATTCAAGTCTTCAATGCCTTCCACATCAAAATTTTTTGAGGCAGAAATTTTCTCGATTGAATCCTGGAGCATTTTCGATTTTTTCTGAAGGGCCTGAGTTGTCCGTTGTTTTGCAGATAATTGAGCAGAATAATTTCTCTTGAGGCCCTTATTTTCAGCTTTAAGATCGGTAATCACCTTCTCACAATCAGAAAGTGACTGCTGTAAAGAAAGATTTCGGCTCTTCAAAATTTTTTTGCCAGGGCTTTTATAATTTGACTGGCCTGGTCTCAGTGGAGTGGACGTGGAAACTGAAGAAAAATCGGCCAAGCTTTCAGCTGAGGATGAAATAGAAAGCAATGAATTATCACCACTTTCGGGACCACTAACTGAAAAAACTTCGACAGAAGAAGAACTTGTAAAAGATGGGAAAACTTTTAAAATATTAAACTTCTCACCACAGAAGACCATCTTCTTAGCAGCAGTCTTGGCACATTTCCTGAATGCAACAACAAATGATTTGAGCCCGTTGAAATTGGCCTTGACTGTGTCGGGAACTCCGTACAAACGACGCAAAACAGCTACAAGAGATTCCTCATCCGAAAATTTAGCCCGTAATGACCATACAATTTCGTTGGTAATTAATGCCGCATTGGCTACAGAGGTTATGGAAAAATCATCAAAATATCCATGGGGCAAGTCCAAGGAAGCAATAATATCCTCTATGGTTAACATAGTAGCAAAATATCATGCACACCGTCTTATTTCAGCAACAACCGTACTCAAATTGTGATAAAGTACGTTTGTAGTTTTCAAATATATATAGGGGTTAAAAGAAATTTGTTCCCTCCCACCCGTCCCCAAATAGCAGTTCAGGGAAGGGTTCATCAAAAGCCAAATTGTCTTTATTGGACAAAGCAATAAAAAAACTCTCAAAGCAATAATAAAAAACAATAAACTGCCATCATTTAGCTGGTGGAGATAAACCCATCCACTTAGCAAGTATGTGATGACCATTTTTAGGGCTTGCCGTGGCTTATGCTTTTCATCACTATGTGAGAAAGTCCAGATTGTTTGGTATCAATTAAAAGTGTGAAAAAAAAGTGGCCCCTTGAGACCTGGCTTGACGTGGATTATTAACACGTGCGATGAGAAAGTCCAGACTTCTTTTGTTTTGATTTTTCATGTCTGTCGCCGTGTGTGTTGAACTGTTAGTAAAACAAATTTAAATAAGTGAATCATTGTTTTTTTTTCTTTATTTTATGATAGGTATAAAAAAAAACCAGGCCTATCATTCTTTCATTAATTCTAAAATAGCTGGATAAAGATAAACAAAAGCAAGTTATCTTTTTTTTTCATATCGTAAAAAGTTTTTAAAGTATTCCTGATTTAGAAAAAAAAAGTAACGTTTTCCTTTTATTTTTATTTTATTTTTGCGTTTTTAAAAAATGAATTACAACTGCACTTTGATTTCGAGACGCACCGGCCCGGGTGACAAAAACACTAGCAGACGATACTGTTTTTTTTCGCTATATACCTTTCGTATTTCCCATCGCCGGGCCATATAGTAGTTCATTTTATTCAATGATATTTACACCAACGTAAAGACAAAGGATTGAAGTTTGAAAAAATTTTGTTTTGAAGTGTAAAAAAAAATTTCTTAAATAAGAAAAAGTGATTTTTCATACAAAATTGACCATAATTTTTTAATGCTAACCGCCGACTGACATTTTTCACAGCCAAATCGAAGATTTATTATCAGTGAATAATTCCATGTGTAAAAATTAGCCGTCTGGACCCTATAACATCGCCCGAAAAGGTCGAGAAGTTTACTGATTGATCAAAAACCTGTTGCGCATGATTGTGTTTTTCACGGTCAGTTTCCATTATTTCATCTTCATGTTGTTATTTTCGGACAGCCAAGTCATCAAGGATTCAGGAAAACATTACATCACAGGTTTGCATTGAGAACTTTACATTCTATGAGGTGTTAAAAACGTTATTGACGAACGGGATTTTTCGCCGAATATTTCGTTTACGCGCTATATTGGATTTTCTTACATGACAAAAACAAGCGTTTTAAACAGCTGTGGCATAGGACCATCCGAGGGGAGACCAAGATTTTCGAGCCCAACCATCAACATGAGGATCTGCAACATGCTATCAGGAGGCCCCATCTTGCTCAGCTGCGTTCACCACCCATATTCCTCTGTGACTCCTGCTTATGACTCTTCAGGAGTAGGCTGGGCCATCACAGCCATCTTTGTCACCGACACCAGAGGGGAGAAAGGGAGAGAGGATGACAATCCCAAGCAGGTGCCGACAAATATTTAAAAAATGTTGAAATAGTATCATTTATTACAATTTTTAATTTTATTTCATCAGGTCAAGGGAGTTGTAAATTTATACTTCACAGATTTGAATAATTCTAAAAATTTTCTTTTTTATGATGATTTTTTTTCTAAAAGTAATGACTCAATTCCACAAAGGTGCAACTGTTTTTGTTTTGATTTTTAAAAGAAACAAATATAAATAATTGACAACTTTACAACATTATTTCAGGAGAAACAGATTTAACCTTTCTCACTTTGTACGTGGCTTCATTTGCTGCACAAAAAGTTTATTCTGCCACTGAAGGAGACTCTAATCCCTGAACAATAGTATGTTTGAATTTCATAGTTGTGTTGTCATATCCTGCTATGGCAACAGTAAACAACTGAAATTAACAATAAGTATACTGCAACTGAGAGAAATAATGCATTGGGAAGGGAAGTAATATTAATAATGCAGAGGGGTAAAGTTTAAATTGTTTGAATTTCTCAAATGATAAGTTGTTGTTATTATTTTTATTGTTATTAGGTAGCAGTAAAGGAATTAAATTGTGACCGCAGTGTCAGCAGCAGGCAGGCAGGCCAAAAATTAGATTTAAGTTTCCAAGTTCTAAATGTAGGATTGTCCCATGGGACATTAGCAGAACGGATTAAAACATGAATTTAGCTGGCATAATAATTGTGAGCCACATAATAGAAACATAATAGAAACATAATAGAAACATAATACAAATGGAAACAGGATGAGCCGTAATTAAGCAGTAATAAATAAGAACAAGATATTATTAAATATGGACTGTTGAATAAGAACAATCTACTCACATAGATTAAATAAAGAATTCAGTTTGAAATTCACTGAAGGTTACACAAATCGGCAGATACCTGAAGAAGGCCAAGGGTACAACAGCCAAAACATTGTGATAATTGCAACAAAGATTAGGATATTAGTCTGAATGTAAATAATAATAATAGATTAAAATAACTTAGATCTCTTTTACATTATTATTTCTCTATTACATTATTATGTCTGTAAAAGACACTTTCTGTCATTACACAAAACAGAAGATGCTAAGGAAAGAAACTTATTCGGTTTTTTGCATTAATAATTAACAAAAGCAAACAAAATCTGAATTAGTTTCTGGTATTTTATTTTAATTTTTTTGTTATGTTTTCCTTTGCTATTTTCAATATGTTAATTAAATCACATATTTAATTTTTTTGTTATGTTTTCCTTTGCTATTTTCAATATGTTAATTAAATCACATATTTAATTTTTTTGTTATGTTTTCCTTTGCTATTTTCAATATGTTAATTAAATCACATATTTAATTTTTTTGTTATGTTTTCCTTTGCTATTTTCAATATGTTAATTAAATCACATATTTAATTTTTTTGTTATGTTTTCCTTTGCTATTTTCAATATGTTAATTAAATCACATATTTAATTTTTTTCACAGCATCATCTTCGCAGCTATGTGTATCCATCAGTTGAAGAGGAATTTCAAACAAGTCTACTTGATTGGCCACTTTGCAGAGAAGCTCGTTTTCCAGGCGTTTGGTTTGTTTGTTTTTCAATAATATTTCATTGTTTTGTATTTATGTTAAAATCTCAACATGACAATCAAGAAATTAAGACTTCAACTTAGGTAGCATTGGCAACAATAGAGTTTAGAAATTTGGCTACCACTTGAATTATTGTTTAGTAACCCTCATTTCAATTTCAAACATTTTCTTGAATTTCATTGGTTGTTAAATAAAAATAAACTTTGAGAAATTTTCATAACAAAACAGTCAAAATTTGTGCAAAAATAAGCTCAACCGACATAAAAAAATCTTTCTCAAATTCATCCCTGATTTAAATGTTTCAAGAAATCCTATTGGCTAAAAAATAAATACAACATTCGCCCACGTATTTTTCAGAAAAATTCGCAACAGCTACCAAGCCCCGTTGGAGCCGACTTTGTTGTTAAGAAAACTCTAAATAGAAACAGTAAACGAATTTTCATCGGATTTGAGATTCACACACACAAAAAATATACACGGAAATTATGTGCCGCCAAAGAAACAAACTTCCTTTATGAGAGATTAGAAAAATTTACACAACAAACTTTTTCACTCAATATCTTTCATAGAAAAACTTTTAACTTCTAAGTTAAATTCAACTTTTTTAATCAAAGGCAGACGACTTTTTAAACATTGAACATTTCCGAAACAGCAAATAATTTTTTCTCTATACCTTTGCACACATCATTACAAACAAAGAAATTGTAAATTGTGTATATAAAATTTAATCTGTTGTTTCAAACATGTATTTTTTGTCTTGATTGAATATCGTTACCATTTGGCCATTTCTTATAATTTATGTTTGTGGATATTGCATATTTTATTTACAGCACAATCTTAAATATTCACGCATCCTTCTTAGATCCACTACAATTGTATATAAATAACCATAGAAAATGTATAAATCCCTCCCTTTCCCCTGTCTAAGGTGTAGAGATGCACCAACCCATACACGACTATACTCCTCCATGGTCTTTTGAACAGGAGTAGAGGTTTATACCTTGTTTCCTGTTTTGGATTGGGTTTCTGGTTAATTCAGCTCTCTACTTCTGACATCTTTGCCTGAAATCTGAAATGTTATTCAGTAATTATTATTATTTTTCTCCTCGCCCAATAGGAGTAGATAGGTTTGCCTATCGTCTGGTTCACACTCCTCCCCGGTCTTTTGAACAGGAGTAGAGGTTCATCCCTTATTTCCTGTTTAGAATTGGGTTTCTGCTTCCTTCTGAAATCTACTTCAACTCTATACGGCTAACATCTCGACCTGAACCCTGAAATTTTAATTGCTGATTAAATCTTGACCTTTTCAAGTCTAGAATTAGCTCTCTTTCTTGTTATCTTGCCCTTTCTTACACTAATACACCTCCACACAGTAATCCTCTACCTTGAGTGGCCCTTGGGCTTTGTATTGGGTAAACATTAGTAATAAACCAAAAAGGCCACAAAATTTGGCAATGGTAAATCATTGCTTGTCTGGTTTTTGTAGAGTCTCATTAGAAAGAAGGAAAAGTAACCAGAATAATTTTCATTTCAACAAAAATAAATATTAAATAATTAACTCTGTGGATAGAGTACTGGACTGTGTGCTCTTGTTACTAAGGTTAAAATTTTATTGTTTGCTTGGGTGAGTTAGATGAGCTGTAAAGGGTGCCATTTTATGAAAAGATGTTTTATCTTATTACAATTCTGATTATCCCTCCTTTACTTAGCACAACCGTTACGCCCTATCACATAAATAATGGACTATTCCATTTTGATCATGGAGAAAGACAGAAAAGACAATATCAGAGACACTGCTTGGTTTCAGTGAGAAAAAAGAAAGAAGGGAAGTTTAACATCTGCCAATACCTAATAAATAATGGACTATTCTGTTTTCATCACATGGAAAGATATATCAGAGATGTCACTTGGTTTCAGTGAGAAAGAAAAAAAGGGAAGATAGAAATGTTTAATGTCTGCTTCAGTGAAATGAAAAAAGTTAATCTTTTTTTTTTTTTCATTTGTACCCCCTTACTTCTTAAAACAACAACAAGCATTCATATTTATGCTTGTCACTACAAAATTTTGTTAAAGTTGTTACGCTCAAATATTTAACAATGCGATAGAGGAATTTCTATTATTTTATTGTCATAGAATTCGCCATGAGCTTATTCAATCATTAGCTTAAGAATTGTTATTCATCAGAAAATTGCAATAGGAAAACTGTGAAATTTTCACAGGTATTTCTAGTAATTTAATAAATATTGTAAAATAAAGGCAAGTGTGGGTGGATTAATGATTACAGTGAGGAAAATGGAACCACAGAAGTGAGTTCAAATTCTGGCTAAGATAGTTTGCATTTGCTTCACACTCTTGCAAAAGGCACAAATCATCTCCTCCTCCTCCTCCCAACTATGGAACTAAACTTGGGCTCTAGTCTTGGGTGGCAGCCATGTTAGAAAATGGACAACACTGAATTCAAAACCATGAAAAAAGGAATGGGAAGCTACTTCGCAAAAGCTGTCTTTCATTGATTGAACCAGTTGTTAGTTTTAATGGGTTTACCATCTACGTACATCGTATTAGCGAATCCATCAAACTGAACATGAATAGAATACAAAATAAAGAGAGCTGAGCCCAAATACATTTAACACATTTATTTTTATGTTGACAAACATTTAAGACTACATACATTGAGTAAGACAAACAACAAAGTTCATGGACTCACCGACTGGTGGAAATGTCATTATCTCCTCTAAGTTAGAGGGTCAAGAAAAAAGGTCTGCCCCTGGCTAGCTGTGTACGCGAAAAAGCCCAGGGCAAGTTACTCCTTTTCGGTGTCCCTGGTTTTTAGTCCCCACACAGTCTTACTGTATGGATCAGAAACTTGGACATTATCTGCTTGTCTTGAAAGACGACTGGATGGAGCATATACAAATCTACTTGGAAAAATCCAGAACATCAGTTGGAGATATAATACAATGCTTAACACAATTTATGGAGACCTGAGACCAATCTCTCTTAAGCTCAAACAAAATCGATTACAGTTTGCCGGCCGCTGTCACTGAGCGGACAGGGAAATCATCTCATTCTTATTCCTATGGCACCCTTCTCGTTCTCATGAAAATTGACTTTCGCAGACATCATCGGTCGGGACTCAGGGAATCTGGGAACAGCAATGTAAGACAGAACGATGTGGAAAGGGATTGTAAGTGGAGTTACAACCAACAATAGGGAGCTCGAAGGACGACGACGATGATGAGTTGTCATGGTAATTCAGTTTGCAGAGATTAAAGAAATGGACGCTGTGGAGAGTGGTGATCACTTATCCTGGTGAGTCATGGCTCTTGAGAAGGAGAAGATATTAAATAAATTACAGCCCAATTTAGGTTTTAGAGAATCTAGCAAAATTAATGTTATTTTCAGTTGTCGTCACAATTTCTGGACACAAATTCCTAGTGATGTAAAATGATCATAGGCTTGTTTCAAAGCCATTATAATTGTAGTGTTGACCCAGATGATGCTGGAATAGACTTCAGAGAACCCAGGTGCAGGGTAGACCTAGGTGATGACCTCCAAGCCACCAATCTGCTGATCCACATGATTAATCAAGTTGCACCTGAGATATGCATGTGTGGGAAAGAACTGTATGATAGATATAAATATAATATCTATAAACACCAACCCTAGCAAGAGTAGACAAACTCTCTCTTACATCTTTTTTTAATCAGTTCACCCCAAGCAAGGTGATAATGCCACTAAGACACAAGTAAAAGGGAATAAAAAGACTTTAGAAGGAACCAGAAACCCAATCCTAAACAGGAAACAAGGGATAAACCTCTACTCCTGTTCAAAAGACCAGGGCAGGAGTGTCAGCCAGACGATAGGCGAACCTTTTTTTAATTTTTTTTTTTAAGCTTTTCACACCAGGCAAGGCTGGAAAACACTAGCACGCTAGGGGTTACAGAGGATTTGGAGCGAGAGCAGATAGGAGTGTTAGAGGAAAGGATGTGGAGAAGGATAGAGGATAGATCAAGGCAACTGGAGATGTCGATTGACGTTACACTTGAATAGTTGGAGATTATAGTTGTCAGGGAAATGGGAATGAGGAAGGGAGTTCCACAGGCGATATGTGCGAGATATGAAGCTATTGGAGTAAAAGAGACGTCTACATTTAACAGTTTCAACAGTGAAAGGGTGGGAATGGGATGCCAGCCTCGTAGGACGCTTGAATTCATGGAGCCTGGGAACCAGCGATCGGAGCAATCACCATGGAAGTATTTATAAAAGTGACAGAGAGAGGCGACGGTGCGTCTGTGAGAGAGAGACTGCAGACGAGAAGCCAGATCAGGGCCAATTACATTGCATACCCGTCTCTGGATCTTATCAAGAACCTTGAGGCAAACAGAAGGGGCTCCAGACCATATATGGCAGCAATACTCCATGCAAGGGCGGATGGTTGATTTGTAAATTTGGAGGATCGATCCCGGGGAGAAGAATTTCCTGGCCCAGCACAGGGAGCCAACTTTCCTTGCGGTGGATGAAGCAATCGACTCAATGTATTTGTTCCATCTCAGGTCAGCAGACCTATCTATATCTATGCAAAATTTAGAGTCCTCTTTTGGAAAAGGATGATGGCTAAATTAAATTTATTTGGGGCACTCACAATCCTCGCTTCCTTTTAACTCCACTTACATTCAAATCATGCACCTCATTCAGTAGCATGATCATTGAAATTAAGCAACATTGAACCTGGTCAGTACCTAGATGGGTGACTGCTTGGGAATACCAGGTGTTGTAAGCATCAATGTGCTTGTGGTGTAATGGATAATATCTCAGAATTGTTAATTTGGGAGCTGTGTTCCATTTTCCATTGGCTTTGGAGAAAGATATGAATTCACCACTTCTCTCTCCAGCTATGGGTTAATTGGTAAGACTTGTATCAGTAAACCATTATTATCTCCAAAAATAAAAGTCAATATTGTATACAGTAATAGTGGTGTCATGGAAATAACCGTTCTTTTGATACACCTTTTATTGCAGGCACAAAGCTTAAACATGGCCCAAATTGTACTTAATGCAAAAATTTTACACTGAGGCTAAAATTTTTATTCACGTTGTTTTATCTTTTTGGTCATTATGATGATTAAAATATTAAATTTAATTTTACCATTTATTGTCAAATTTTTAGGTAATTTTTTTTTTAAACGTTGATTTCTAAAGTGTACAAACATTGCAGCAGATGTTCCCTTATGGTGTACCCATATCATATCATAAAAAACTTTTTCTATTAATCTCTGAGTCTGTGTAAATAATGTCCATGTAAATGAATCTTTTATTATTTTTTTCATTTCAGTTATAACAAAGATGGTTGTTCTGAGAAAATCCAAACACGTTTGAACAAAATTAGAGATAAATTTGTTTCTGCAGATACTACAACCACTTGTTCTATTCAAGGCAGCCTGAATCCCATGATGCATTCAACATCTATGGCGCCATTAAATACTCATCGTAACACCAGAGACACGACAGCACTTCGGTAATTAATTTCTTTCTTCGTTCTACACTCACTTCACCACACGAAAAAGAATTCACTGCCATTTAAGCTGCTCTCTTTTCCAAACGTCTTCTTAGACCCTCCTTTGTTTTCTTTTGTCACTTAAGATATGTTTGCTTGTGAGTTGCTAGTTTGGTTCCTAATACACAAATACTTGTTTTGTTTTCTCTATTTCTGCATTTGCATGTCAATGGAGTTTAGAATACGCTAACTTGCAGAAGAGTAAGACCGCCCCACACACACACACCAAAAAAAATAGAAGAAAAAAAGCCACCCTCCCTGTGGATACTTGCAGACTTGAAACTTGTATCTACCTTTTAGACACTAGTATAAACCATACGTAAACTATACCTATGTCTACTTTTTTTTTTTAATCATTTCACCCCAAGCAAGGCAATAAAGCCACTAAGATACAAGTGTAAGAGAATATGAAAAAGAAAAAAAACAATATTAAGGAGAGAGAATAATAAAGGAACAAGAATTAAGTACACTATTTACATTATTCGGACTATTGTCCTCATCTTTGTCGCCATATTTATTACAACATTTCTCCATTGCCTTAACCGGGTATTGAACTCACACTCTTTGGGTCCTGTCACTGGATCTAACCAACACCTTTATACACTGTGCCATGTGTTCTTGAGGACATCTGTGTATGAATTTCTGGATATTATAAATTTAATTTCTTCAGCAACCATTTTTACCAGTGCTCATATTGCAATTTTTGCTGTTATCATTAAATGTTTTTACCAGAGCTCATATTGCAATTTTTGTTGTTATTCATTGCTTTTCTCTGGCACTCCTTAATACTGATTCCCATATTGTATTCATTTCTATGCTTGGTCGGCTCAGGAGATTTGTGTGGCCTAGCATATGTGCTGATTCCTTAAGTTTACGAATTTTCCAATGGTGTTCTTTGTCTTTGATGTCAACCTGTTCACACAGAGGGTGGTGATCTCCCTTCTCTCCCCATATGTGGTCAGCCACGCCTGATTTTTAGTCAGATAATTCTATAACAAGAACATAAAGAGATAATTTTACTGGACAATGGGGCTGTATGGATGGTGAGATTTTAAATTGAGGTACTATCCACTTTGGTTTACAGTATACGGATGTCTTGAACCCATGCTCTGTTCGAGATATTAGAACATCCAGGAATGGGAGTGTGTTGTTACTCTCTTTCTCCATCATGAACTGTATACCGTAAACCGACATTCACCGGACAGTACCTCAATTTCAACTCCCACCATCCATGCAGCGTAAAGAAAGGGATTGTCTGCTTCTTACAACACCAAGCAAAAGTCATACGTGGCGACCCAGAGACATTAGATAAAGAATTAGTTAGTATAAGTAGTACCCTACAATGTAACAACTACCCTGGGTACATGGCAGCAGCCCCCAAAAACTGGGATAGGCGGGTACAAGAGGTGGACTACAACACTCAGAAAACAGTCTGCCTGCCTTATGTGAAGGGGTTATCGGAGAAAATACAAGGGATCTGTGGTCCATATAACATCAGGACAACCTTCAAAAGCTGGACAACAATTTGCAAATACCTCTCCCAAGTAAGACTCCCCCCCCCCCCCATAGAGGAGAACATGGCTAAAGACTGTGTGTATGCCATCCCGTGCAGCTGCGGAAAGAAATATGAAGGGGAGACAGGCTGCCTCCTTATGGTGAGGCTTCAAGAACACCAGAAAGCTGTAACATGAGGGGAAGTGGAAAAATTAGGCGTGGCTGACCACATATGGAGAGAAAAGAGAGATCACTGTCCTCTGTGGAATCAGGTTGAGATCATACCAACAAAAATTGCAATATGAGCTCTGGTAAAAACATGTAAAGATAACAGCAAAAATTGCAATATGAGCACTGGCAAAAACTGGTTGCTGAGACATTAGGTTTATAATACCCAGAAATTCATACACAGATGTGTCCTCAAGGACACATGGCACAGTGGATAAAGGCGTTGGTTAGATCCAGTGACAGTGAGTTCAATACCCGGTTAAGGCAGTAGAGAACTTAGAGAGGGGAAATAACAGGAGATCCATTAAACATGGCACGTGGAACTAGAACAGTCTACCCCAGTGAGCAAAATAAAGGGTTTGACATTCCAACCACCTGAAGAAGGCTGGAGTGTACAATGGCCGAAATGTTGTAATAAATATGGTGACAAAGATGAGGACAATAGTCTGAATAATGTAAATAGTGTACATAATACCTCATCTCAGAAATATAGACAGATACTGAAGAATTAAGTAGAGAGGAGATAACAATTGACATTGCATTTAAATTTTTTGAAGCTCAAACTTGACTGGAAGAGAGTTCCATAAGTAAGAAATGCAATAAAAAAAATTGTTAACATAAAACTTATGATTACATCTAGACATTTCAATTGTAAACTGATGAGACCTAGCTGCCAATCTAGTACTGCACTTAAATTCATAAAGTCTAGCTACCTTAGCGGAAAGTAATATTTATTTTGTCAAGATACAGAATGTGGCACAAGGCCAAAAAGGGAGATGGGGAAAGGATGGTCTTCTGTCTTATAATAAAACTTAGCTAACCACAGTTACTGACCTAAACATAGCACAGCATTCCTTACACGAAAACAACACATTCTTACTACAGTCACCATAATACCTCAGAGTCTCTATGAAGTCCTAACTAGTCTCCATATGTACAATGTTTTGTCTGGGTTTTGTGTGGAGAAGAATAAAAAAGAACAATTTAAATAACTCCAATGGACCATAGAGGAAAGGTCATCAGAACAATTGCCACGAAAGTAAAGACGGGAACAAGCTGGAAAATAAAATTGCTTTATTTACTGGGTGATGGTTTAATTAAAATTATTTGGAGTAGAAAGTCTGGCAGATTTGTGTGAAATAATTACAAGCTTCTGTGACCAAAGTGATTGACATGAAAGAACACAAGACAAAAGTTCACATCTTATTAAAAGCAACTTCCTTATTCCACATCTTTTAAGCAATCAGCAAGTATTCAACCGAGAAAATTGTGAGATGAAGAAAAGAAAAAAAAAATTCATATCAGAAGAGTAAAGTCTGACTTTCACATACGCTATGAAAGTTACTTGGATTCATTTTATATTTTTTCATTTCCATTACCACTTCAGTATAAATTTCTTTTGTTCAAATATGTATCTGTTATTAACCTTGTCTAAAGGGCCTCTTTTTCACTCACAAATAATCTACAGAATTAGGGTCCAATAAAGGATAAAGGAAGGAAGGATGTATATATATATATATATATATATATATATATATATATATATAGAGTTAATATCTGTTCCCATTACACATTTTGCTTTTCTGAATAGAGGCACATGGCTGAGTGGTTAGAACATTCACTTTCCGACCATGAGATCCTCCAGATTCAAATCTCACTATGTTGGCTTTGTCAGGAAGGTGGCTTATTGACCTGGGGAGGTGATCCCAGTGTGCGGCACCTTTGGAAAGTGCCTGAAAACCATACCGCAGGATGACCCAAACCTTGTGAGTGAAATTGGGTAGATGGAACTATTATGTTGAGCTGTTGATGGTTGTGCTAGCACAAAGTCACAAGTCATCTTGACCGAGGGTTTGAGTGTACTGGCCTTGTTCAAACTGTTGATCATGTCAGGTAATGTGTTCTCTCCCAGAAGGTCTCCTCAGGAGGTATCAGCAAATGTCTGTCAGTTTTCTCTTTTTCATTATTTTTATATGAAGTTTAAAAAGTAATTCATGCCTTTTTTCTTTCTGTTGGTGACGGGTTGATTTTTCTTCTTTGTATGCGTGCATGTGCACATGTATCGGATGTTGTAGTTTTTCCTTTTTTCTTTTTCCATAGTATTCTTGTCACCTCTTTCATTATTTATTTTTCTTTTCTTTATTGTTTGCCTTTAATTGACAAAAGATAATCTAATGAAATTATTTCCGGGGCCAGAAATGACTTAAAATTAGGCTAATATTCCAGAATAATTATTGGCAAAATTTAACCTTCAGACCCGTAAAAAAAAAGACCCGGTGTGTCAAAAGGACAATTTTTCTCTTGATACTGGCTATTATTATATACCCCATCAGTAAGTTTTATTGTTTTAAAAAGTTATTTTTAGAATTTTAGTAACAACAAAAATGTTATTATTTAGTTGATAGATTATTTATTTACAAGATTAATTTTATATTAACAAGATAATAAAAATATGTGAACTAACTACAATTCAGTATTTATCATTTACCGTTTTATAGAAAATAAATAGGAAGACAAATTTGTTTTAATTATATAAGGGTTGATAAGCCATAAAAAAACAAATCAATCAGCTTGAGAAGTCTCAGAAGGAATGTGTTACAAGAGATTTTAAAACAATTATTTTGTATACTATTTGCATTGTTCAGGCTGTTGTCCTTATCTTCGTAGCCATATTCACAATGTTTCAGCTGTTGTACACTCCAGCCTTCTTCAGGTGATTGGAATCTTGAACTGAACCCTTTGTTTCATCCACTGGGGTAGATTGTTCTAGTTCCATGTGTTAAGTGGATAAAAATGTTAAATGAATCCAGTGACTTGACCCAAAAAGTTTTGAGTTCAATACCTGGATACAGTTGAGGTGAACAAAAACTTGTTGAGTTAAAGGAAGATATTGGGACATCCGGAAGAGGCATGGCACATGGAACTAGAACAATCTACCCCCTGTGGACAGAATAAAGGGTTTAGTTCAAAATTTCAGTCACCTGAAGAAAGCTGGAGCGTACAACGGCCGAAACGTGAATATGGTAATGAAGATGAGGATGACAGTCCGAACAATCTAGACAATTATTTTGTATTGACTTCTTGGATATTCAGGCGTTAAATCATCAGAGGAATGTGGGTTTGTCTAGATTTTCAGAAAGAAAAAAAAAAACAGTGACAAGAAATGAGATATCAAGCTAAACAAATAATAAACATGATTCTAACCAGTTCCTCAAATAACAAATCTATTATCCGAATCAATTCACATATTAAAGGGTCGATATCTACAATTTAGATGAGAACCATGGAGAGAGAACATGGCAGTTGGTTAAGATGAAACTGCAAAAGCAAAATCAGGAATCTTTTAAATAAAATGCTTCCAAGAACCAAGTGGCTTCTCACAGAATGTTTCAGTTCCTCATATCTTCTTTTGTAATAGGATAATGTCATCATTCAAAGTGCCTCAGGTGATGACCCCTACATCCCACCTGTGGGCGAATGGGGTCCGTAATGAGAGAGATATCCACGGTGCTATGTCCCAGCCTTGTGGTTTTGTTCAAACTATTTTACTAAAAGCTCAAGGAACCCATTATTTCTCTGTGGGGGGGGGGGGGGGGGGGGGGCAGTTCCTTCCCAGAAGAGAACATGTGAGGTGGACTTGTTTCTGAAGCTACTTTCTAGCTTTTGCCTTTTACTCTGCTGTGCCTCAGGGTTGCAAGAACAGCCATTTTTCATTTTGCAATACAACTTTCTTCTAATAAACAACGATATTTTCAAAATAATAATAATTCAGACACCGACATATATCAGTTCTCTTTTTCTTTTCTTTTCCTTTTTTTCATTTTTGCTTTTGTTTTAAATTTTTCATTTTCTTTTAATTTGGGTTTTCTGTTGTTTTGGGGTTTTTTTGTTTTCTTTTTAATCTTTTCGTTTTCTTTTTTGTTTTCTTTTGGTTTTTTCATTACTTGTTTGTTTTTCTTTTCTTTTTGTTTTCTTTCTTTTCTTTTTTGTTTTCTTTCTTTTCTTTTTTGCTTTCTTTTTTCTTTTTGTTATCTTTTCTTTTTTGTTTTCTTCCCTTTCTTATCCTTTATGTTTTCTTTTGTTTTTTCTTTTTTGTTTTCTTTCTTTTTTGTTTTGTCGTTATTTTCTTTTCTTTTTTCTTTTCTTTCTTTTTTCTTTTCTTTCTTTTTTGTTCCTTTTCTTTTCATTTTTGTCTTTCTTTTTTGTTTTGTTTTCTTTTGTCTTTTTTTCTTTTGTTTTTTCTTTCTTTTCTGTTTTCTTTCGTCTTTATTTTCTTTTTCTTTTCCCTTTTTCTTTTCTTTCTTTTCTTTTTTCTTTCTTCTTTTCTTTTTTTGTTTTCTTTCGTGTTTTTAGGTTAGTCAGATGATGTCACTTCAAGTGACTATGCATCTTTCCGCCTCTGCACAAAATGTTTGAAATTCATTCTCAGCATTATAAATCATCCTTTTCTCTTATCTGTTAAATGCTTGCAAATAAATTGTCGGATGAATTCCATCTTTTGTATCTTGCCATTTTATTTCTAAACCTATTTCCTTTTTCTTTGTTTTAGACGAAAGTCAGAAATTGGCAAATTGAGTCGGCGTAGCATATCTGACTGTACTTTGATGCACTCAAAGGCAAGTAAGAAGCCTGACTTGCCACCCACGGCGGTTGCCAGTTCTTCTAGAAAAAGACCATCTAACCAACCCCAACAGATGTGTGATGAATCCAAAAGCAAATCTAGAAACAGTAAGAAACCAGGATTATACAAATCACATTCGGATACTTCGACTCTAACAAGTATTGAGAGAGAAAGGAAAATGTCTCGGTCAGAAAGACACAGAAAAGTAAGTCTTACAGGATTGTCTTTTTTGTTTTTTAACCATTTCTGTTCAGAAACCATCACAGAAGAAACTCTATCCTTGAAGGATTTGCATTAATATCTTGAAAATCACAAGTTTCTGCTTGATTGCAAAAGTTTGGTACTTATCCTTCTTGCTGGTAAATACCAGATTGGTCATGATTTAATAATCTTATGTGCAGCTATAAATAAAATATTCCATTCTTGTCTGACACATGTCAATGGAAAAAACTGTTGGCTAAAATTGTATCTAGCAATCAGAGAAATCTCAATAGGATTAAGAATCATATAACAATTGTGCTTGTCCCATTTTTGTTAGTTCCTTAGTTGACGCGACCGTTACACCCTGCCAATACCTCATAAATAATGGACTATTCCGTTTTGATTGCAGCGAAGACAAGACATATGAGAGATGCTACACGGTTTCAGTGAAAAAAAAAAACTTTAATGTCTTCTGCTAATACCTCATGAATAATGGACTATTCTGTTTTGATTGTGAGAGATGACGACATATCAAAGATGCTACTCCTAATAGCTCATAAATAATGGACTATTCCGTTTTGTTTGCATGTGAAAAGACAAAAGACATATCAAAGATGCCACGTGGTTTCAGTGAGAAAATGAAAGAAAGAAGTGTCGGTGGAAGAGTTTAATGTCTGATTTATTGAAATGGAAAAAGTTGTAAATTTCAAATCTTCTTAAAATAACGACCAGCATTCATATTTCTGAATGTCATTGCAATATTTTGTTACACTTGTTAAACACAAATATGGAACGACATGATAAGGGAATCTCTACGGATATTTTATTGTTGTAGAACTCACCATGAGCTTACTCATTAACTGAAGAATTAAGATTCATTAGAATATTCAAATAGAAAAACCATGAAATTTTCAGGGCTTAAAACTATTATTATTATTATTATGAGTTAATACTTATTTATTAATTTGTCTGATATTCACATGTGAATGATTAAGAAAAATGTTTTTTTAACCTCACATTAAAAAAAAAACTTTTCTTTAAATAGTTACTTTAATATTAATTTCTACTAAAATTCAATTTGTATTAAAATTTTCAATGCAGATTTTTTGTTTTAATCACCCCACACAAGGAAATAAAGCCACTAAGACGCAAGAGAGGAGGTTACATTGCGTTACTGAATGTTAGAGAATATGAGAAAAAAGAAAACATTATTAAGAAGCAAGAACAATAAAAAAAATAGGAATTAATAAGATAGAAGATAATGTTTGATATTGCATTTAAAGTTGGAAAGCAAGAGGCTGGAAGAGAGTTCCACAAGCGAGAAGTGCAAGAGAAGAAACTATTAGCATAGAACTTACAGCAACATCTAGCGGTTTCAACTTTAAAATGATGAGACCTAGCTGCCAACCTAGTACTGTGTTTAATTCATATAGTCAATGTATCATAGAGAAAAGTTAAATAGGTACTGCCAAAGAAAAGCAATACCTAAGGTTTAAAATGAAAAATCTTCCTTGAAGCTTTTATTTTAGTTTTAATTTCAAGCTAATAAATTAAATTTAATATTTTCAATAAGCAAAATACTTTGCTCTATTTCAAAATGAATTTAAATTTATAAGTTTTTTCTTAATCCGCTAAAAATGGTTGATTTTAGCTGAATTCACCATTCTTACAGCCCAACATAATTCTCTTTATTAAAATATCTAATAATCAAAAATTTCTTTGCTCTTTCCTCTTAATAATAATAACATAAAGATTTTGATGATAAAACTTTTTTTTTATTAAGTTAGGGGCATTTTTTAATCATGTTTCCTGATTAAGATTGGGTTACCGGTTCCTTCTAAAGTCTTTTTCATTCTCTTTCACTCCAAGTAGCCCTTGCCTCTTGGTGGCATGAATGAAATCTTGCTTGGTGTGGTCCTCTTAATCTGTAATCCTCTACCTCGAGTGGCACTTAGGCCTTGTACAGGGTGAACACCTTTTTGTGTGTGTGTGTGTGTATATATATATATATATATATATATACACACACACAATTAGAAATGATAAAATTTCAAAAAATAAAAAATATATACCCAAGAAAACCCTTAGTAATTTTGAATATTACACTAAATGTTTTATATTTGATAAATGGTATGATTATTGGAAACATTTACTAGATTTATTTTAAGAATTTTATACAAATACCTTTTCTAGCACTAAAATTACAAAAATACATAGCTATTTTAGCTTAAATGTCATTTTGTCATGTTTTAATGTTGCTAGAATCAGAAAAGTTTCAAATTTGACATCAATAATTAACATTTTTTTGTAATTTTTCAATAGATATGATATTTGTTAATAAAGTTCATATCATTAGCTTAACCTGACGAGCGAGGCGATGCTTCTGCAAAACTTCAAGTCGGAAGTTAAGTCGTTTGAACTTTTATTTATCTATTCACTATTTTCTATTTTCTACATTTTAAGTTTTGCTTTGTCAAACTTATTTAGGTAATTTTTTATTTTGTGTTTGTGAATTTTGCTTTTGGATGTTTGTAAATCACTTTGCTTACAGCGAATTGATTAAAAAAAAATGTATGCTCATTTTTTAGTGAATTTTTGGAGGTACCTAAATAGAAAGAATCAGTGTGTGTGTTTCAGCGGTTTAAGATTTCAAGATTGATTTCAACAAAAAATTCTGATTGATGAATTATTAAAATTTAATCAGTTATTGCATCAGATATTTTATATTTTAAAATTTTTTTTTTTTTTTAAGTAATAAAGTGTTATTTTGTTTATTTTAATTCAGATTTTGTAAACTTTAGAGTACCTTTGCAAAACATTTAAAATGGCATTGAACTTTGTCAGGAGTTGGCTATTTAAGAAAAGAGCTCTGATGTCTTGGCCATTTGCCATCCATTCGTTGGACAGAAATATTGCATTACTCTGAATATAATGAATAGAAAGAAAGAAACTAGTTTCAAAGGTTTACAAATATTGATAAAAGTACTTTTTTTATATATTCTTGTTTACCTTTTCTCTTCATTGTTTTTCTTATTTCTTCTTATGTATTCGCAAAAGAACTGGTTAAAAAAAATAAAAAAGGCTGACTTGTCCTACATTTTTCTTTTTTAGAAACTGGAAGAGATTGTGCAAGCCGTACTCAAGCAGGAAGGTGTTAATGAAAAAGATGAAATCTTCACACGTTGTGCACAGCGTCTTTTCAAAGTGACTAAGTTATATGTCATGGTAAGTAATTCCAAATTGTATTGTTCCTCAAAGCCCTTAAGATTGTAATTGCCATTACTCTAATGCAGTGGTTCTCAAATGGGATCCATATGGACCATTATTGAGGGTCCATTTTAAAATGGTTTATTAGGAGTTATTTTACTAGTGTATATCAATGTTCTATAGAATTTAGTTGGTTAAATACAAATTTATTTTCATTTAATTAGTTTCACTTCAAAATAAAGCATATACATTTACTATTTCTATAATACAATTCCCAAACTTATTAGTAAAAAATAAAATGAGTTTTTTTTTTTTCATCAAATGGTTATGGGGGCCTCCCCAAAAAATGAGTGAACGAGGTCTATGGATAAAAAAAAGAAGTTGAGAACCACTGCTCTAACCACTAAGCTATGATACCTTTGTTCATATGTGATCAATGTTTCACTTATCACTTCTCTTCAAGGATCTTCCCAATTCTCACAATTTAAGTCAAGACATGAAAAGAATTGCTGAAGGACAAGTCAAACATGTGAGTTGTTTCTCATTCAACACATTTCTGCTTTTCTCACTTTTACAGATTCTATGTGACTGCTGCGTCTTTGACTCTAAGAATGGCTTTAATCTGACTGTATAGACATCTTTGATTGACTGACACTCGTTCTTGTAAGTTCAGTTAAACCGAAACTGAAATTAGTAACATTGAAATTCCATAGACAGTTTGACGTCTTTTTCCTGTCACATTCAACAATTTTATTTCAAAATTGATGCCACGTGTAAGACTTCATTTTTTTGAGGGGGGACAGTGTTGAGACTAAAAAAGTTTCTGATCAGAAGAGTAACACATATTATTCTTTTTAAAGTCTCATGGGTTTGACCACTGGTCAGAGACATTTGAAATGTTGTTCATAAATTAATTTGAGATTTCATTGTTTTGTGTCAGGAAGTAGTAAACAAGAAGTGATGTGGTCTCTACTGATTTCAACAGGAACGAGAGTATCGAAGGTGGAGAGGTTCTTTTGGTTCAGATCTGGACACTTGTGGGCATCAAGCTGGACATTTTACCAAAAGTATAACAGTGCCTTTTTGGAAATACTAAATTTCCTGGTAAAAGTACTTTTCTTTCAAGATTTCTATCGAATAATCAAATACCCATAGATGTTGAGCCTGATCAACACCGAGATGGGTGACCGCTTGAGAATGCCAGGTGATGGAAGCTTGGGAATGCAGGTGTTGTAATGGATAATGGCTCGACATTGTTAATCGGAGAGCAGAGTTCCAATCCCAGTTGGGTTTGTTATATCGACTTTTGAACAAATAATCTTGGGAAAGGAATAAATCCACCCCCCACCCCCAGCTATGGGTTAATTAGCAAGACTTGTATCCCCAAGCTCTGGGTAAATAACAAGACAGACTGGGTGCCTTGAGTGGCAACCAGTTTAGGATAAGGTAATTCTGAATTTTAAAAAAAACGGCCTGTGCTCCCTCAGGCTATCTTACCCAAAAGACATCACTTCTACCATGTCTGCAGCAGATGTGGTGTCCCTACAACCTTGATGGGTCGTGAGATTTGCGATCATGTGTATCACTAAAAACCATTATTTTCTCAAAATAAATAAAATTGTGCACAAAATATTTAGATTTTGGCATTAAATAACTCATAGATAGCATTGGTGTTTCCTAGTCAGGAATATGTCAGAATAAGTGTGGTCAGCCTAATATACAATTTATTTATTAAGAATAATTATATTTATTCTTTGATTCTTGACTCTAGAAAAGATTTCAAATGCCTGTACTATTTGATTCACATCAGGAAATACCAGACAGCCTGAATCGAATTTAATGTCAATAAGAAAACTTTGTCTTAAGAGAAGTCGATCTGTGATGATGACAACAGTATGTCCTGGGTTAAAAGATACCAATGTAGACTTTGTTCTCAGTTTCAAAGTAGAGCATCAGAGTAGACCTGGAAGGTGACCTCTTAATCATCAAGTGCAGATTCAGGACAAACTTTTGCTTCAGCAAAGTTGCCTACTGAATGTTAAAATTTGAAAAAAAAGAAGCCTTTACCACCCTTGTCATCGTGTTTATCTGTGATTATAGGCATTTACTACAAACAGCTTCTTCGTTTCATGGACGTCTTCCTTTTTGTGTAATTTTCTAAATAAATTTCTGAAGTAATGTTTCAAAATAAATGTAAAATTTAGTCATATACTCACAGATCGAAGAAAATGTCAAATGTGCATGTTTTTTTTCTTAGTGAACAAATATTGGCTGTTGTCACAGTTTATTAGAAATTG
Organism: Acanthosepion esculentum; assembly: GCA_964036315.1. Taxonomy (NCBI): domain Eukaryota; kingdom Metazoa; phylum Mollusca; class Cephalopoda; order Sepiida; family Sepiidae; genus Acanthosepion; species Acanthosepion esculentum. The sequence goes on along the minus strand of OZ038508.1, from coordinate 82,425,362 downwards.
TGAACTGACAACAAGAAGAGCAGAGATAAATTTGGAAGTTATTTTCATTTGCTGTCTAACATGCAAAGCTTGTAATGAGCCATTTGCTTTCTACAAACAGGTTGTCGAGTTGGAAACCCGTTGCCAGAAGTCATTAAAAAAACGCAAATTGGAAAACTGAAATTGTTATGATTACCAAGAGTAAGTTGCATTTGAGAAACTTTTACCTGTGCTGATTCGTTTGAGAGTAAAACTGGTGCTCTTACGGATTCATTAATAATTTTTATATAAACCAAATATATAAAGTTATGAGAGATTTGTTTGAGAAAGTAATGCATTTTTTTTAATCCTAACAGATTTTTTTATCACTTTAAACATTATTTTTAGCAGCTACTCATATTTGAGTAGGCACTTTATTAATTTATTCTATCTCTATTTCTGAGATGAGGTATTGCAACTATTTACATTGTTTGGGCTGTTGTCTTCAGTTTTATTGCCATATTCACAACATTTCAGCTGTTGTATGCACCAGCCTTCTTCAGGTGATTGGCCACGTGGCTTAGTGACTTGACCCAAAGAGTTGTGAGTTCAATACCTGGCCAAGGCAGAGGTGAGTTAGTAAAGGGAAAATAATTGGCATATGGGGGACTAGAATAAAATCTGTTCCAGTGGATGAAATAAATATCTTGGTTCAAAATTCCAGTCACCTGAGGAAAGCAGAAGCCTACAATTGCTGAAGCAACATGAATATCACAACAAGAATCAGGACAACAGTCTGAACAATGTAAATAGTATATTTATTTATTTCCAATCTTTGTTGCTTGTAGAATGTAAAAATAAACTTATCATTTCAAAGCAAAAAAAAATTGATCAAAAGAAAAATCATTAAAAATGAATGAAAAAGTTCAGGACTTGAACGTTTTGAAAGAATTGGATCAACAGATTCCACGTTGAAGTAGGACTGACTTTTGTCAATAATTCCATTAATACATTTTTTGTTTCATTGTATTTTTTTGCTTTATATATATATATTTTTTTTAACAAATTTCAGAATTTCTGACTGTACATCAACATGGACACATTCTTAGGCTTTTCCGTATTTTGTGAGTTCAACAATTACCTGTTAAGTTTCCCAAAATGTTTTTCAATTGAGAAAGTAAATTATTTCATTCAGAAAAAAAAAAAAAAAATTTTTCATCTCTGCATCATTTTTCAGTATATTCATTCTAAAAATGTTTTCTGTAAAATTCTTTCTTTGAATGTTATCCAAAAAGGTGGCATCAAGTTTCAAGTTCTTCATCTCAGATCAACCATTTACTGCAGAACAAATCTTCAATGTTTTCTTTTTCTACTAAAACATTAGGATTACTGTATATTAATCTTTAATTAGTCTTTTTGTCAGTCTTGCGTACTTTAGGAATCGGTTCCATTGCACTCAATTTAATGTCTTCACATAAAGAAAGTATTTTCCTGATCATAATAAAACTTGTTTCTTTTATAGCAAACTATATTTTACGATATACCAATTGGACTTCAAACAAATGTCACTTCCTTCTTGCAATAGAGACAAAAAAAAGAATCAAAATTCTGAGCTAAGATTAAAGTAAGTTTCTGTCCGTTTTGAATAATTTTTTTCATAAATTCAGTATTTTAATTACACTGGGATTTTAATCTGTGATACAAATAAATATATATTTATCTTAAAAAAAAACATTTTATGCTATATATATATATATATATAACACATGAACGTTTCAATTTTTTTTATTTTCCTTTGCTAAAATTTATTTTGAGATGAAAATTGGTCTCTCAAGACTGGTTAAAGTTTTTAGTAGCAATTCTAAATCTCTATTAAAACTGTACTCAAGGTTTAGAAATGTAAGTAAAAATTAAAATCAAAACTTTTCAAACAGTTCATCAAATGACCTGTTAATTAGTCATTCAATAAGTTTGGCACAAGACCACATGTACGAGGCATTCAGTGAGGATCAAACTCACTATTCAGTCGTCCATGCTGAGATCCCCATCAAATGGATTTTTTCAATATAGATTAAAAAAAAAAAAAAAAAATCCGTGACCTGTTTGTAGAAGAGCATTCAATGGAGTGAAATTAGTGACATCTGTTCTTGTCTTGTTTGAAAACTGTTTTAGTGATATTAACATAACTGTGAAAACTGCCACCGATTCAGTCAGTCAAAAGTTGATTTTTAAAAAATAAGATATTTATTGATTCTCCGTTGGATGTACATGCAAAAACGATTAACTTTCTCCCTTTCACGGTATTTCATTCAATCTCTGTCGAAACAAAAGTTTCTGGAGAGAAAAAAAAAGCACGGATGTCAATTTTGCACAATGCCCGATACAGATCAGATTTCTTCTCCGGCATTGTAAGAGGAGAAAATTGTTCAGACATGAATACAAAGCATTTCAATTGAGGCCGAAGATCTTTGTCTGGCATGCAAACCCAATGAAGACTAGATCTGAGTCTTTAAATTCATAGCAGCAAACAATCTTTTAATTTGTACACACATAACAGACACTTCGTGTTGTTTTTCTTTACCGTTTCATTTTAATAATATCACTGTTGTTAACCGTGTTTCGGAGATGCCTCGTTTGATTTCGGTTATCATCATCCATGAAATACACAACTCGGTTTTTAAAAAAAAAATATGCAGAACATTTAACAAAAAAAAAAAAAAAAATTGTCCTCAGTGGATGGTGGGCTTGGAATCAGTTTTATTTGAAAGAATAAACTTGGCATATCTGAACTCTCTATTCTTGCCAATGCCTTCCATTTTGTATTGTAAATTATTGTTCAAATTCTATGGACAACAGATTCTGGAATTATCAATCAATTTAATATTCGTTCTTGTAAAGACAGAAATAAAACTAACACAATTCAGCAGACTATAAGATAAGCACAAGTTAATTTCTTGTATTTTTAGGTTTTATCATATAAGCAGGATAATAAATAAATGTCTGCCTGTCTGAGATGAACACCTCCTCCTCCTTTTCTATACAAATCTAGAAATTGATTAGAAATAAACAGGATGATGTTTTTGTCTTCCTTTTAGTTGGGTGACGTTCTTATACAATTATAGACTATCATAATTACAAACAGTTTGTGTTTAAACTGAATAAGGCGAGAGAAAATTACTTGAAGACAATATATTTGGAATGTTCTCGACTGTTTCCCTCCCTTTTTAAATTTTAAGGTGACAAGAAGACAGTCTTGTATTTGTTATTGCCTAATTAGTGTTAAAACATGTCAAAATCTCCTTTTAATTCTCTACTCAAAAAGAGAGAAACTCTTAAGGAAAGAAAGACATTCTAGTTTTTTCTTTGATAAAAAGTGTTAGCGTTTATATTAAAGAAAGTCTTTTATACACTTTGAAAGTCTCATACTCATAAAATAGTGTCTAAATTTCCAGTCTCTCATATAAAACTTTTTTCTTAAATAAAAAGTGCAAAATGTAATTTCACATTGAATTGGGAAAAAAAAGCAAAAAAGCAAGCTAATTAGGAAAGCTGATTTGATCTTGAAAAAAAAAAAAAGAGCCACACCATCCACTAATTCTGGAGTTAAGGGGGATTAATTTAATCATACAATTATAAATATTTTCCCCCCCCAGATGGGATAGTATCTTGATAACAAAACTTTATGAAAAATTCTCACAAGAGATGGTAATTTAGGAGAGAAAATAAAATATTTAAGAAAAGTTAATTTGTTTTTTTTTTTAAATATTAGGTGACACACGTCTTAGTTTTAGTTATATCTGAAGTATATAAGCTTTTCTCAGGCATAACTTTAGGTAAAGTTCATATCTACTGTGTGTGTGTGTGTGTGTGTGTGTATATATATATATATAGCTGTGTTGGAAATAATTTACTGTTTAGTAGATGTAGAAATTCTGGCAATTACCTTTCTTAACAAATTTGGACGTAACTTTCTCACACACATGGTCAGTGATTGGTTTTTACCATGGATAAGACTTTCTTTTTTAATTCAGAAATAATCCTTTATGGTAGAAGAAATTAAAAAATAAATTACAATTAAAATCTCTTAAATGTTTCTGATAATTCTTTACAACAGGTGGATCAGATCACATGACCATGTAACCAGATTTGGCTGGTCAAAACTGGTCTTAATAGGAAATTGTCCAACTTTTTTTTCTTTTTTAAATAATTAGCTTCAGAAAGGTTATTACTACAATCCAAATTAAAAAGAAAAAGTGTATCCACAAAAATGGTAAAACTCATTTCCTAATCACAAACTTGCATTCAAAAAATACAAAAAGCAAAACAAGAAACTTTACAATAGACTTTTTCTTTTTTTTTTCAGTCATGATTTTTCCAACTGAGGAAAAATTTTGTGACCCTCGCCAAAAATGACATTCAGTCAAAACTGCTGATCTAATGAACTAACCCCCCCTCCTCTTGCTGATTCATTTAGAAAGTCATAGTCATTCCCTTCATCCTTTCTATATCATCAAAAAAATAAATGAGTTTCATTATAAATACAATTACTGACATCATCCTCATTGCTTCAGAATTGAGATTCATGAATAGAATCTGACAAAATGCTTTCGATGATTACTTTGCACTCATGTTTTTAACTATTTCTGTTGCTATCTAAAATTATGGACATTGTTTTTTATTCGATATGCATAGAAACGCAGCTTTGTTAATATGTAGGACTGGCCGTGGGATTCAAAGAACCTTCTCAAAATCATGATTCTTATGGACAGATCTTTAAAAAGAAAGTTTCAGTGAGAATGCAGCATTTTTGCAAAGAGGGAAATCCTTGTGAATATGCCGGCATTACCAAGCATCCGTCCAGTTTCTATGCAGGAATCTACTCGCTTCCTTCGGATTAACTAAATGTTGAAAGATCAGATCTGAAGATGATCAGTTTATCAAAATGTACGGGTGGGGTCACTCAGTCTTTTTTTCAAGGTTTTGCATTTTATTTTGAAAATAGTCACACATTATGTATTATTGCTCTTAGTATTTGCACTTGAAGCCCTAAATAACAGATTAGCTAAATGTAGACTTGATATAAATTTAGGTTAATTTTCTAAAGAGAATTCTCGATTTACTTTTGCTTCATTTTGAACATTGTGTGATTTAATTCTAATTAGCCCATTAATGATAAAATAATAATGTCCACCGTCCCATTTTAGGGACATTGGCTTATAATTCAAACTTGGTGAGGTGGTCTGTAAGACTTTTTGATTCTCATAAAGATTCCACTCTTATGACCTTGTGCCAGACTTTTATATAATAATAGAAACTGGTATTTACTCATCAAAATGCTCTTCACCTCTAGCTATTATCAAAATTTTTTTTTTTTTTAATAATGCAAAAAAAGAATTAAAAAAAGGAAATTTGAGGAGGAAATAAGAAAAATAAGGACCAGATTCACTGATAGAATTGTTTGACAATTTAACTTCTTAGGGGTTCATTGATTTGAAATACAATCTGCTCACTAAGCCTGTGGTTATGTAAGACAAAGAGGCCCTTTGTTAGTAGACAGCCTATCACTTGTACTTTAGACAAAAATATTGAATGACTTGCTTAAAGAAATATTTCTTTAATTATTTCCCCAATTTTTAAGCTTTTGCTATAACTCCTCTTAGCAGAAACAGCAATCCATTACTGATGTTTGTTTGAAATCTTATCCAACATAGAATAAAAATGTTGATAGGGATTAATTAATACAGCAGAATTGCGTCTCAGTTTAAACACCAAATATGACCAGCAGTTTGATGAAGATGACTGGTTTCTCATAATAAACACTGGTTATGAAGATGTAAGATTTCATTATGATAGCAATATCAGCAAGTGGAGGTCCTGTTTAGTTGTTACACTGTCAGCTTCACTAAACACACACACACACACACGCACACTGACAAAGCATTTCCTAAATTACTAACATGACTGGTAACATACAAACATTGAGAGAAGATGTCTTGGTAAAAAAAAGAAAAATGAAAAAGAACTTTCTTTGGCAGCCATTTAGCTGTTCAAAGTGGTTAAGCAGAAACATAAATTCTAGATTGAAATTTAATTGGCTCAAAATGAAAGACATCCACTGGTTATGGCCCCTTTTTTTTTCACCCTCAGTTAGAAAAATTGTATAATTTAAGCAGATTCCAAACATGAATTTATACAAATGTTTGCAGAAGAAAAAGGAAATAAATAATAAAGAAAAAGTGAATCACAAAATTGTCAAATGTGTTATGTTGGAATTGATTTTGTTAATCTCTTTCCTTGGAACTTGCACAGATCTCGCCTATTCAGCTTGGCAATTATAAGTGCTGTCTTTTCAAAAGAAGCTATCAGAGAAAAGATCATTTTCCAAAGAGCTTACGAATTTTTCCAGATAGAATCTATTTTTGCTGGACCCTATTTCGGTGCCTTTTGCTCTCTACGTGTAAAATGGAAACCCAAGAAAAGCAAAGGGTGGTGTGAATTGCAACCACAACCAACCATTTGTTTCTGTTCATTTGGTTTGCAAATATTTCTACCAATTCAACCACATTGTTTGATTAAAGAAAGCCAATCAAACTCCAAATGGTTGTAGGTGAATAAAAATTGGTGACAAGAAAAGATTTCTGCCAGACAGATTTTATATATATTATTATTATTATTATTATATAAAGGCCAATGTGTAAAGGGAAAGGGGATGTTGGTTCCTATTTTTGATATTGTATTAATTTTATGAAAAGTCATGAACTCAAACTTTCCTTTTTCCTGTCATCTAGACAACCTTGTCACTAGTGTGATGTTGGGTTTCTCATTAATTTCAAGTGAATTGAAATACGAACACAACAAAACAAATATCACATCTGAATGTGATCAAAATAACCTTTAGCACTCTGCATTATTAATATTTCTTCCCTTCCCACTGCATTTTTTTTCAAGGCCTCTCAAGTGCAATATCCTTATTGTTAATGTCATTCTAAGGTTTTTTTTTCTGTTGCTATAGCAGGATATGACAACACAACTATGAAATTCAAATTCAGGGATCAGAGTCATTTTCAGTGGCCAGTTAAACATTTGCACAGTAAATGAAGTCACATACACAGTGAGAAAGGTTAAAATAAAAAAATGTTAGTCTAAACAAATCTCAATGAAAGCTAATTTTGTAATTACAGAAAATTTGCCAGCTGAATTGATTTTCTTTCCTTCAATAAATTTCTTAGAACTGTTCTTATTTTTATATAAAAGGACATTTTGAATTCAGGAAAAAAAAATGGCTTCCCAGAATGGAATATGCCTGGGTAAAAAAAAACAAAAACATTGTGTAACACAGAAACAAATTTACATTAAAAACAACACATAAACACACTTTCTCTCTCATTTGTTCAGCCACACACACATATATTCTCCCCAAGGGTCCATCAAAAAAATGTATACACGCTTTAGGAAAGGAAAAGCTTGTCTTTTGTAGTTTCATCAAATTGTGATAACACTGGGAGCCCTAAAAGCAGTAGTTCACCATACTAATAAATGTCTGGTCATCTCTAGTGATTGTAGAGTCCAAAAGTAACTTGTATTAATCTTGTGATGTTTGAATAAATTTAGTATGACAATATTTATACAAGTGTGTATACATATTTTTGGCAGACTGTCTGTCTCTCTCTCTCTCTCATATATATATATATATATATATATATATATATATATATATATGTATGTACACCCCTGCAAATAACAACATGATTGATTTGCTGTGAGTGTCAGAGGAAAAAGCAAGATGGAGAAGGTCATCATGATAAGAAAGGGGGGAGGGGAAGAATGGAACCCGTTGCTGGCTCGTGATGTGCTTAATGTTTGACAGCAATCAGAATAATTATAAGAACGATAATGACCACAGACAAGACGGTGATTAACAACATCTTGCGACTCTTCTTTTGATGTTTCTCGGCCTTCTTCAGTTGCGTCAAACCTTTCTCCACTTGTACACTGGCCATTTCCACATTGTAGTCAATACGGTCAAGAATCGAACCCTGAAATTTAAAAAAAGAAAAGAAAACCATAATTACAAGCAGTTCAGCCATTGTGAAAATGGAAACTTCCAGAAATTTAAAAAACAAAACAAACAAACATCGATGAAATGGCTTCATGATAGAAAATGAAATGAGTCTTTGTTACTAAATGAATAAAGTTGGCATTTTTGTAGAACATACATTTTGTGGCCGGTTTTAGGTTAGATGTTCAGGAGGACAAAACCAAACTGAAGGCAAATTGTATTGTCTTTTCAAACTTATTACAAGCATTCAGTACAAAGATATAAGTTTGCTTTAAATGTAATGATCAAAACTTAGAAATTAATTCTTGAAATATTTCTGATGGTTTCACAAGTTCAGATTTCTTCCTACTTAGAAAAGAAATGTCTGGATTCTTCTTATTGTCTCAGAATTGTTACATAATGATGAAACTATTTCTGCTTTTACTGCATTGATAAGATAAAGCGTTGTAGAATTGAGTTCAGTTTGTAAATTAGAACCAAAAACAGAAAGAGACAAGAAATGCATTTGAGGATAAAAAGTTAGCAACCAAAAGAAAATAGAATCACAGTTTAATTCAATTAGGATTTAAGCTTAGAAAAGATTATGTTGGGAATTTTATGATAAAAGAATGAATTTTTCTTTGAAATTAAATACTTACTGCTAAGACAACAACAATGATGATGATCAGAACAATAATCTGCGTATAAATCATGATAACTCTCCAGCCTGGAAATTACTGATAAGATTTTAAAAACGTTTCTAAAGATTACATGAATTAAAATAATTTCTTTTCTTCCCAACTCTCATTCCTTAATACTTTCACTGCTGCATTGTTACCTGGCTGTACTGGCCCGTTTTGGAGAAAAATTAAGAATTGCCATTTAAATGGCTATAAAGACTGATATTTATGTTACAATTGGACCCCCCCCCCCAAAAAAAAACAAACAAAAACATACAGTATATAATAAAAGGACAAGCATGTCATATTGGATGCTACTATGGAGATGAGCACTAGTTAGTTTATACCATAAACACTAGTGACCGACATTTCACAGGGTTTTGAAAATGTCCAGAATTCAACCCATAATACTACTGAGACGCAAAGAGCTACTGGGAGTGAAAGAGAATGAAAAAGACTTTAGTAGGAACCAGAAACCCAATCCTAAACAGGGAACAAGGGGTAAACCTATACTCCTGTTCAAAAGAGGGTGGAGGAGTGTAAACTAGATGACAGGTGAGCCTATCTACTCCTATAAAATACATCCGCTGCACTGAAACTGTTAGCCTATTTCGCTGATCAATTGAGCTTCTTTTCTTTCGCTTGCTTTTATTAATTGTAAAATTTTTCATATATAGGATATAATACCAGATTTTTATAAACCTATAATTTATAACGGTTTTCACCATGGCGATTAATGGGTCACGTATGTTATACAATAGACTGAAGTATTTATGACTGTTAAAAAGAAATTCAAATGTTTTAAATGCTGCCCAAGTGAAAACATTTTTCTTATTGAATAGAGGGACACAATGAAAATAATATTTTACAAAAAAAAATTTTTTTTTAAATATTTGTAAAAATTGAAGCCATTAGCAAAAAGCATTTTTCAGCTGACTTTTTCTGGAAACTTTTTGTCTTTGGAGGGAAATGAGAAAATTTTTGTTCTCCATTTTTTTGTGATATCAACAAACACTTGTTACCACTTTTGTGATGTCAACGAATGATCATTGTAGTAGAGACTTTGTAATCGCAGATACAACTCTAATAACGCCGTTGAGCAATACTGGTGTCAGACGCCTTCGAATAACACTTGCACTAACAGTACTTGCTTGATAAGACTCGCTCGACAAGTAGCCACTGAATAGAGAATAGTGTAGAATATAGAATAGCGGTCCGTAGAGGATAGAGGAAAAATAGCATTCATTTAGATGTCACATGACAGCCTACATGTGTTTCCTCTATGGTAACGTGATCCACTTAATTCAATTCACTGGCGATCTATGTTCAAACTCAAATGTTGGCAGAAACACTTTATTCTTTTTATAACACATTTGTTGTATGAAAACTTACAGCAAGGTTTTAAAACAAATGCAAAAATAATATTTTGCTAAAGTTGTTCAGCCTTATTCTTAGCACAATTTTCTCGTAAAAAAATAAATAAATATAGATAGATAGACTTACCTGATCAACAATCATGTTTGCTAAATCTTTAAATATATCATTCAAATCTTGAATCGAACTAACAATTCTCATTATTTCGTGTTCCCTTTGTTGTATCACTATTGAATTGTCTTCTACCAATTGTTTCTGGACACTGGTGAAATTCTGTCAACAAGAAAAAGAAACTGGATCAAAGTTTGTACAGCTAGACAATCATTTAATGTAATTTACAATCATGTTTTTGGTTTGACACTTATTCAGAAATTGAGTAAAACAAGTAAAATTACAGGATTTTTCTTCTGTTTTCTTTATGCATTATCATAACATTGAGAGATTATCTTGTTGAGCAGGACTAAGTGTACTTCCTGCTCTTCCCTATTACTGTGACAATGGACTGCTCCTACTTATAAATATTGCAAGTAGCTATATTAGAGTAGGATTTGAGGAGTAGTCACTTTATTTGAGTATTTCCATTTTTCGTATGAGTATTTAATTAACGTCTTCTTTGTTTTCCCTACCTAATCTTCTGTTCCTTCAGTACTCTTTCTAGCTACAGCCTTCCTAATTCTTGGCTATTTTGAACAAAGACCACATCACAACAGGTGACAAGAATGAGAAGTTGCTGGTCTTTTCATAAGAGAATCACATATTGAAAATGGAAATATTTTTTTTCTTGACGTGACACGATTTGGTCCCTGCACGATTAGCCTAGAACACTGTTAGAATGGGCTGAGGGTCTCTTTTGAGTTGCATGTCATGATAGGAGAGGGTCAGTGTTTTTGCTGGACAAAGTGAAAAGCTGCTTCAATTAGTCTGTAAAGAAAATATGACAAGTGTCGCATTTTCTTTACTAAGATTTCACTGATGGACATAATACACACTGTTTAAAGTAAAAATAAAAATGGGCATCTATTTAAAATACGAAGTTTGAAGTAATAAAATTATTGGATTAAAAGTAAATTTATTAATTCTTACATATATATAATATATATATATATATCTCTATCCATTTAAGTTATAATCACATTCTGTAGCAAGTGTAATTTTGGTACTTGAAATTTGTCAAATTCTTCTAAAATCTACCATAGCCATTTGGCATGGTTATCACTTCCCCTCCAGTTGTAAGTAAAATAGCAAGGTAGACTGGGCTTTCCTTATTAGCAATTCACAGATATTTCAAAGAAAGGAAGCTATGAATAGCCATGTTCGCCTCTGTACTGAAAGAACATGGCATTTCAAGAAAATAAATAAATCACCTCTCCAACCTGTTGTCAGTACAAATTGGTAAGAGGGAATCAGTGTTGCATTAGATGCGGGAATTGTTTACCTTATCATATGAATTGTCTTCCAGTAACAAATCCTCATCATCTAAGAATCCAGATCCCAGATTGATATTGGAGTCAAAATATTGCTGCGATCGATCTTCTCTCATTTTCAATCCTATAAAGAGAAAAACCATTAAAAACCACTTCAACAAATTCATAAAAACAGAATATTATAGCATTTGTTAAAAATAGTTGCAAAATGCATCTTTTTTGCGTTTCGTTTGGTCTCTCTACTTAACGGCCCAACAACCATTTCAGGGTTACGGCCAGATAAAGATTTTTGAATTGTCGTTGTTTGGGTTTATAGCTTCATGTTATTTGTGGATCAGTGAAAGTTTTGAGTCCAGGTTAGTGGGAGAAAGTTTTGTTTTTTCTTTTCTTTTTAGATACATTTGGATATTAGAGTTTGCATTGTTCCTTTTAGTGGAGATCTTTATAAAGTTTGAAGGTTTCTTTTGCCTTTTTTTTTCCAGTTTTCAAAATATATTAAAAAGTTGTAGTTTTTGTTGGGAGTTTTTATAGTTTTATATTTTGGCATAAAGTTTGATTTCCTTTAAGACGTTCAAGATATTGTTTGGTTTAGAGTTTCAAAGAGCTCTTTTGTGTCGTTTGCTTGATAAGATTTTATTTGGCTTTGATCAAGATCATGGCAAGTTATGAGTATATAATCGACTGTGAGAGGGTGGAAGCTTTAGATATGAGTGTCAGGTGTGTATGTCCAATTTGAAGGCTGGATTCTTTTATAGGTGGTTGAATATCATGTGGTTTGTTGTTTCGACTCCCATATTGCTTGCCATTTTCTTTTGTCCTTCACATGTTTTTTCCTACATTTTATAAAATACGTTTCACTGTGATATTCGTAATCAATAATTGTTTGAGACGAAGGGACACCTCCACATGGTAAGGGACAGCAGTTTTATTCTAAATATTTGGCTAACAAGCAAAATTTGAAGGTTATTTAATTAATGTAAATTTAATAATAATATATTTTCCAATTGTGCATTGGTTTTGAGGGAGGGGGGGATCTGCTTTCTCGCTCATTTTCTAAGAGTGTGATATGCCATTTTTTAGAACCGAGAGAAAATGTTAAATCTCTGAAATGGGAGTCACAGAATCCAAATTTGAAAGATCTGAATGTGTTTGACTTGATGCTTGGAGTTCGTATCCCTTTTTAGCAACAATAATTAAGACCAAAGAACAGCACATAGCAATTTTTACTAACACGAGTGGTTATGTAGAAATGAAAAAATAATAAACACTTCAGAGGCAAGAAAACAATTTTAGGAGGCAATGCAGTAAAAAGGCAGAAAAAAAAAATACTCACGCTGTAGGTATGATGACTGAAATTTTTTAAAATTAGTCGACATTTCCTGAATAGTTCTTGCCAGTGAACAAACAATATTCTTGCAAAGTCTGATTTCTTGATGTGTTCCACTTTTACTCCGTCGACTTATCTGATGAATCAGGTTTTGGCAATGGGAAAATATCTACAGAAAAAAGGTGGAGAAAAATACAAAGAAATTATGACAAAATATTTCTAATATTGTCAAAACTGATTCAAAAGTAATGCCTCCTGTTTTGCTATACTGGCCCACAAAATGAGAGGCAGATTTTGGTAAAGTCTGGCAGCAGGGGTTGAACGTCCCCTGCCAATGGCCCATATAATTTTTATTTTTTTTGGTTTGTTTGAGATAACTGGCAGTCTAGTAAAACAATGTCTGGCACAAGGTTCTTCAAAACTGATATTGTCCCATTATTGAGTCAAATATTAATTTGGGACAACTGGTAAGGTTTTTTACGAACAATGTTTGGACAAAAAAGAAATCCTATTAGATTTATTCTAAAAGCAACTGATTTCTTAAAATAATTTATTCTCACTAACAATGGTGGACTTTTAATTAATGAAGTGCACACATACACAAAAATAAATAAATCTTAAATGCTTCTTTTTAAACTGGTGAATGAAACCCAAATTAAAAATGAAGTTTGAAGGACTTAAATTATAAATATTTCTATTATTTATCTCTAAATGTAAAAAACTATTAGGATCTGATTGGAAGAAGTAATTTTACTTTTATAAACAAAGCAAGAAAATTGTATTTTTTCTGTCAATTTTTGTTTAAAAGATTTGAATGAAGCTTTAACATGTGCTTATAATCTAAATTGAAATTGCAAGGGAGAATTTTAAAAATGGTAAACACAGAGAATTTACACATGTCTGGAACTCTCCTCTGATATGAAAATGCTTATGAAGCAGATCTGTCTCATTGAATTCTGCCATGCAAGAAGAAAATGGCATATCATCAAAAGACAAGCTCACTTGGCAGGGTTAATCAAAGAAGCTATGTTCCTGATTTGATCACTGTTACACTAGCAGATTTATTTGAGAGGAAGCCTTAACACAATTATTCATTTTTTTTTTTTTGCTCAGTCTTTTTATTTCATTGGTTGCCCTTCATTGGGCCTGGGAGATTTTTATAAGCAGTATTGATCTAAAAAGGCTGTAAGCTTGAAATAGATTAAAAGAAATTGGAAAAAGAAAAAGCAAAAAAAAATGGTTGGCAGTTGCTAGAGAAAACCTACTCTTTAAAGTCTATGTTGAAAATGAATAAAACGAATTTATAGAATTCTGTTTGAATTAACTGAAAGGATTAAGGTGTTGGTCCATGAATTTGGTGACATCAGGATTGTGAGTTCAATCCTTGATCAGAGGAAACGGGGCAAGCAAGAATTGAGCAGTACAAGACATCTGTAGATATAGACAACCGAATGACAATAAATTATTCCTGTAGATTAAATAAAGGGTTCAGTTCAAAACTTCCTTAACCCACTTTGATAGATGGCTGAAGAAGGTCAGAGGACAACAGCTGAAATGTTGGGATAACAACAAAAGATGAAGAGATTCGTCTAAATATAAATATATTCATACATATTTTTAAATACTAATTTATAACACGAGAATTTGAAACAGCCGTATAGACATTTCAGGTCAAAGGATTAAATTACTTTATAATAAAAGAAACTATGACCAGTAATGGATTACTGGAAGGATGAGCTTTTTAACAATAGCAACAGCTGTTGTGTCCACAAAAATTAACGATCCCACTTTTGAGTCCATACTCCCCCCCCCCACTAAATATTTGGTTGACAGAACAATATCTAAAAATGTAGACTTTAAAAAAAAAAAAAAATAAATTAAATAAAATAAAAATAAAACCTAAAATTGATTTTTTTGTTTTGTAGTGTTTTGAGCAAAAAGCAGCAAGACAGAACTTTTAACATGTCCAGCATCAAAGTGTTTTTGTATGTTAGCAAAGAAAATTGATGTTAAAATGTGCCGAAAATATTTGCTTTGAAGAGCATCCGACATCATCAAAGTTACAGCAAGTATTTTGCTGAAAAGTGGGTTTTAAAGGGCAACACACTTTTATGAAAAATTTTTCATTATTGTAGCTTGAAAAGTTCTGTCCAAACATTAAGTGAAACTTTTGAACATGTCATTAAAAAAAAAAGTTAATGGTTTGGTTAAAAAAAAAAACTTGTTACAAGAAAATTAACAATAATTTTATAACTTTACATGTACAGGAATTTTAAATAAAATAATAGTTTAATATAAAAATATTAAATATACAAAAGAATAATATATAAAGTGTGGAAAAACAATTAAAAGGAAACATTTTTATATATGAACTTTATTTCTCCACATCAGCCCCTCTCAACATTAATGTACCAACCTTTTAGGAAATCCCCTGAAAGGTCCAGAGAATTTAACCATATTTACATTGTTCAGACTATTGTCATCATCTTTGTTGCCATATTCACAATGTTATATGCTCTGGCATGGATTAGAATTACGACCTGAACTAGGGTCAGTACAAGTTATCTCCCTTTAATTCAACTCTCTGCTATAACCAGGTATTGAACACATTGGGTCATGTCACTAACTGAGCCATGTGTCCATAAATTTGGGGGATTTATAAACCTAATATCTCAATATTCATTTTTTTTACCAGAGCTCACATTACAATTTTGTCATTATTGTTTTTCTCTAACACTCCATATTATTGGTTTCCATATTCATTTCTATGCTTGGCTGGCTTAGATTTTTGTGACCTAGCATATGCACTGATTCCCTAGTTTTCATAGTTAAGGAGTTGAGTTAAAGGGAGATAACTGATACTGAAACACACTGAAGAGGCATGGCACGTGGAACTAGACCAATCTACCTTGGTGGACAAAATAAAGAATTCAGTTCGAAATTTCACCTGAAGAACAGCCAAAATGTTGTTAATATGGCAACAAAGGTGAGGACAACAGTCCAAACAATTTAAATAATTACAATACCTCATCTCAGAAATATAGACAGATAAGGAAATCTTTTTTAACATCATTAGTTGGTCTCAGAAATCTTTTATGATTAGAAAATAAGAAAAAGTCAGAAAGTGGAAGTCTAATGCTCCCCGATGGAAATTCTCATGTTCTCCTTGTTCGATGAGAAAAATGGACAGAGGCTATGTCAGGGAGGAAAACGATTCTCCGATGAAGCACAGAGGGTTTTTGCTATATTTTAAACTAATTTTCTCAAAATAATAAAATGTAATTGTGCTCTTCCCCTCAAAGGCCAGTTAGCAAAATGCATCCCTGAAAAGTGACACCATAACTTTTCCCCCTGACTGGCCTCCATTTGTTTTGACTGGACCCTTTCCACCTTTGGGTAACCATTGCTTTGATGGAGCTTTGTCATCAAGATCACCCTGGGCCATTTCCATCTTTGAGTAACCATTGTTTTGAGAGAGCTTTGTCAAGATTGTGCTGGTAAAGGCAAATTTAGTCTCCAATTACAATCTGCCTCAGAAAGCCATCCAGAATTTTATACCATTTATTTCAAATTTCTATTGAAAGCTCTGCATATGCCTGTTGCAAATTTGGAGGCAAAAGTTTTGGTACCCAACTAGCAGAAAGTTTGTTCAACTTTCATTTTCAGTTAAAATTGTGTGATCTGAACCATCCGAGATTTTAGCTTCAGTTTTACTTACGTTTTATAACACTTTTTTCCGCAAAACTTTTTGAACGCCAATTATTAAAACCATTGTAAAGACATAAAAGAGTAATTATACTGTTGAAAATTGAATATAAATTTGAAAGTTCAATTTTTTTCTTGCCAATTTCTCTAACCTGGGTAATTTCCTGCGTCTGAATTTCAATGGCATGCTCTTCGTCAATGCTGTCATCCATTGTTGGAAGATTGAGGTGCTTGTTTTGAAGGGCGGATAATTCTTTCACTGATGATAAAAAAAATAATAATAATTATTGTTTTATAAATTTGCAAGTATAAATATAAAAAAACGTAATCAGTACTGGATTTGGGCCAACTGTTGTACCGTCCAATAGTCTCATAATATTTTATTCATGTCAGCGAATACCAGATGGCTGGATTTGAATTTTGTTCTAAGTTGATCTGGAGTGACCCCAATATGCACTTGGCTCATCCGAGATGATACCAAAATAGATTTTGCACCCAGCCTGCTAATTTAAGAGAAGACAGATGCATTAACAAGTTGATCCAAGAGAAGTTGACCCAGAGTGACCCCAATAGGTACTGGACTCATCTGAGATGATATTTGCACTCAACCTGCTACTGCATGTGGCTTCAGAGAAGCTGGGTGCATTAGCAGGTTGACTTGGAAGATGTCTACCAGATGACAGATTTAATAGCAGATGTAAATTTGTTACCTGATGTCTGCAGTTGGATATGGATATAGATAGGTAAACAGGCGGTCAACTTGGCTGCACTTAGGAAGTGCCCAAGTGGGACAACCAGAAGAGAGGAAAAGCTATACAAGTGTTTCACTTGAGAAACAAAAAAGTCACTCACATCATCATGAGGAGATTCACATTTGAAGAAAGCCCCCAAAGCCACACACTCATTCACCAAAACTAACTGACAAGGTCCCAAGGTAAATAATCAATCATTTTATGTACGAGAGATTTAGTGTTGTGATTCTATTAGTGTGTACAGCGATAACATTACGCGAAATTATTTGACTGTTTTGTTTTTTAAGGGAACATAAACAAAATGTTCATCTTTATGCGTTGCTTTCATAAGTCTGACGAAGTTGATTATAATGAGGAACGAACTAATCATTAGTGCTTTGTTAAATCTATAGGCTATTTACCTTGAGAGGACGCCATTTGATCTTTAAAGTGTTTAAAGCAACCACGTTTTAGCTGAAACAGAAGTCTTCCATTCATCCGGGTATTGAATGTTGCTGTCACATCTGATCTGGTCCTCCTGCTATGCATTTAGAGATGCTTAAAAAGTCCAAAGAAGAATCTGCAATGTGACTGACCTAGCATCTCGACTTTTCTCTATGCTATAATATTCATTGGGGTTAGATGTTTTTAAAATTGTTGTTTTTTTATTCCCCTCCCTGCTACAGACAAAAACTGTACATATGACAACTAGTTAGGACTTCCTAGACACTTTGGGGTATTATGGTAGCTGTAGTAAAAATGGTAAGAATGTGTTGTTTTGGTGTAAGGAATACTGTGGTATATTTGGGTCAGTAATTGTGGCTCTCTAAATTTAATTATAAGACAGAAGAAGACTAACCTTCCCCATCCTCCCTTTTGGCCTTGTGCCACATTTTTGTATCATTCAAAATAAATATTACTTTCCTCTATGGTCTCTGGACTCTTTATGAATTTAAGCACAGTACTAGATTGGCAGGGCAAGGTCTCATCATTTTACAATTGAAATGGCTAGATGTAACTGTAAGTGCTATGCTAACATTTTTTTCTCTTGCACATCTCACTTGTGGAACTCTCTTCCAGCATCTTGCTCCCCAGTCAACTTTGACCTTCAAAAATTTAAGAGATGAGTATGTTGTGGGCCTTGTCACTTTTGTTGCAAGGTGTTGATGTTTTTCAGTAAATATCTGATGACTCCTGGGACATTTGTTCCGTAATCCATGTTTGGTGATTCCCGGCAAAAATAAGGAAAAAAACATGGAATTCAAGCAAACAATGCCCAACAAGAGAAATTACATTAATGTGTACACAGTTGAAAGGAAAGTAAGAGTTGACTTAGCTAGATGTAACCGTAAGTTCTATGCTAACAGTTTCTTCTCTTGCACTTCTCACTTGCGGAAATCTCTTCCAGTTTCTTGCTCCCCAGTCAACTTTGATCTTCAAAAAATTTAAATGCAATGTCAGTCGTTATCTTCCGTCTCCTTAATTCTTGTTCTTTTATTGTCCTCTCTCCTTAATAGTGTTTTTTTTCATATTCACTAACACTTAGTAACCCCTTGTGTCCTAGTGGCTTTATTGCACTTGATATTCAAAAATTTCAATGCAATGTCAGTCGTTATCTTCTGTCTTTTTAATTCCTGCCCTTTTGTCGTTCTCTTTCCTTGACAATGTTTTTCTTTTTTCTCTTCATATTCTCTCACACTCGATAACCCCTTGCTGGGTGTAAAATGATTAAAAAGAGAAACAAAAGATAGATTCTTAGAAAATGGTCATCAGTTCAAAAATGTCTTTGAAAATTAAAGACACTATCTTTAGGAAAATCTTAAGACTTTCACTGATGTAGTGGCATGTTGTTGTAAAATCCATAACAACCACCATTTTCTCCTTATGCAAAAAAATGCTCTTTTTTCCAGCTCAGCTTCAACTCACAATCCAATTCTACTTTCAGTCTTTAATAATATCAGAGAACATGTTAAGATAGTAGCGATCACGGAAGCATCCACTTGGGAGTTGGTTCCACAAAGTAATGGTTTGTGAGTGGAACTTGCATCTCAATAATTGGATACGAAGTGAATGAGATTGGTGTTGTTATAATGTACTTAGCATGGTGGGCTTTAGCTGTGAAGGTTAGATCTGGTCGAACTAAGGACTGTAGTTCAACTGGACATGTTCCATGGAAATAATGATATACTACCGAGAGGCTTGCGATGTTTCATCTGTGAGAACAGGGTAGTAGGGTCGAAGATAATTTGTCACCCACAAAGATGCTTTTGGACTCTATTGAGACTGGAACTTTCCAGTCTCGATAGAGTGGGCAGCTCCCGCCCATATATGGCAGCAGTACTCCATTTTCGGCCTTATCTAGCTCTTGTAAAGGTAGAGGGTAGCAAGAGGGGTGTCAGATCATTTCTGGAGTGGTACAGGGAACCGACCATTTTTCAAGCACCTTTAGTGATGGGTTGTACGTACGAGATCCAATTGAAGTCCTGGGCTGAACTCTGTCCTAACAGAGACTCGAAGCCTCCCTGAGAGAACACCTATTCAGCACAATAGGTGTAAAAATTCAGGGTCCACTTGGTGATGATGGAATGTTGTGAGTTTGCTTTTTCTGCCACTGAGTTGTTAAAGCTTAGATTAGGGGGAAAAAGATTGCATTTCGTTTTACCCCAGGCTCTCTT